>CM064502.1:59414822-59482322 GCA_032716605.1 Paralithodes platypus | reverse complement strand
CCGGGGAGTGCTCTACCAACCCGCGCGTAGACTATAGTTGTCCAGTCTGTTTACTGAAGTAGCTCTAAATTGACATAGCAAAATTCAAAGCTTTTGATAGTTAATACATACATTCCGTGATACTGCGATGATCCTGTATGTGTTGGATGGGAGAGAGTTTGTCTGTTGCCGGCCAATCTCTCGGCTATGGAGTCTATCCCGCCCCTCCCACCACGCCCCTGATGATCGGAGGCCCCCGGTGGTAATGGTCCAGGGGTATAATAGTCTGGTGGTAGTTCAGGCTCTACTATCAATGTGTGGGACTGGCTGGTTAATCCTTGCACTGGGTCCTACAATAAAAAAAAAAAAAACACAGTTAGTTAAGTAGAGCAGATTAACCAGACCACGGAACTCTCATAGGTCTGGCCGAAAAACAACAGATTATTTTTCATTTATATATATTTTTCTTTTAACATTGTTCTATCTATCTATCTATTGCCTGACGCCGTGATCCCCGAAGGGGTGGCCACGAACGAACCGCCCCCATGCACCTCTGTCCCCAGTCAGTCGACGCCCCTCCCCCCAACCAGCACCGCCTTCGTTCATGTAGTTCCTCACTCCATCCTTCCACCTCATATTCGGTCTACCTCTCCCCCTCTGTCCCTCCACCTCGCTCTCGTACACCCTCTTAGTCATTCTCTCGCTTTCCATACGTTCCATATGGCCGAACCATCTCAAGTTGTTCCTTTTCACACTTTCCAGCACATCTACCTCCACACCACACCTCCTTCTTACTTCCTCATTAGTCTGTCTATCCCTCCATGTAACTCCGCACGCACTCCTTAAGTAATTCATTTCCACTGCTCTCACTCTTGGTCTGAGTCTCTCAACCAACGTCCATGCTTCGCTTCCGTAAGTCAGTGTCGGGATTACCACACTGTCATGCAAGGACTTCTTCACTTCCATACTGACCACCCTATTTCTTGTTACTGCTTTTAGCGTTCCTACAACCCTCTTCCCCTGTTGTACCCTCTCCCGCACCTCTTCATCCATAGTCCCATCTTTACTCAACACACTGCCCAGATACTTAAAAGAGTTGACGATTGTTCTTGACACAAATAACCCCTAAATGAAATTTATGAAAATATGTGATCCTCCCAGGATTCCAACCTGGGATACTGAATGTATATATTCAGGCTCATACCCTATAGCTCGGGGATACCACATACAGAAAAACACTAACCATTACACCATCAAGACAGTTAAAGGTTCAGCACATGACCACGATTAATATCCATAATTTATCAAATACTGGATATCAATCTAATAATGTACTGGACCCAACTGCACTATGAATAGCGTAATGCTTATTTGAGAGGAAAGAACAATTTATGGGGCCCAGATCTCTAACCCCAGACTGACCTTATGGAAGAGGCTGCGTACACCAGCATATTCATCCTGGCAATATATCCGTTTGTGAGCCAAGAAGTTCACCAAGGAGCGGAACAAGTTACGACACACCTTACACTCAAGGATCATCTCACACTCGTTAAGCAGCACATTACGCACCTGTGGGAAGAGAGGTTTACAAATTGAACATGACGTTACATAAAATATATGAAATTCAATAACTTAATTGAAATGCATGCTGAACATAAAAACAAAACCTTAACTTAATTCTCAACACAAAAAAATAGCAAAACAGAATGTCAATACTGTATATAAAAAAGTACAATTCAGTTGGCACAAAATTATAGTCTATCTATCTATTGCCTGACGCCGTGATCCCCGAAGGGGTGGCCACGAACAAAACGCCCCATGCACCTCTGTCCTCAGTCAGTCGACGCCCCTCCTCCTAACCAGCACCGCCTTCATCACTCTATCCTTCCACCTCTCAATTGTTAACACAAATTTGAAAAGGATAAAAAAAAAAAAACTCAGGCCACCACCTGACCAGCACAAAGCTCCATGGAGAACACCTTTACTATTCCTATCATAAAATTGGTCTATACCGACCTAAGCATTCTTGTAAATATCACAGGAGAGATTCAGACGCGTGGGACGAAAGGTCTTAAAATCGCCACACTAATGGGCCTAACGTCTTAAAATCTGAAAACTAATGGGCTAAACATGAGGAAGAAAGGGGTACAAAAAACCTATACTTTACCTCCGGAGTGCCAGAGATGAGAGCCTTGGCTATCATGGCTACACTGTTGGTTGAGGCAGCGATGGAAGGCTTTAACACAGAGTAGTCGGGGTCCTCGGGTAGCTCAAACACAGGCACAGACTGCAAGCAAAACGAACACAAATTTATATATTAATATTTTGATTACTCTCCTGCAGTTACAATATATACTGGTATCAAACTATTTTACCAGTTAACATGGATAAATTAATGGTCTCAAAATAATATTCATATAGGCCTACAGTAGCTAGAAGATTGATTGATTGTTGCAGTTTTTAACGCTGTACACTTCCTTGATTGACAGGGCTAGGTACTTTACTGTACATTTGCTACAAGGTTGCATTCAATTCATTTTAGAAATTGAGAGCTGACATTTTTATCCTTTTCCCTCAATTTGAACAGTACAAAGGAAAGCAAAAGACAATGCTGGAATATTAGCAAATAGAGAAATAGTTTGCACAAAATAAATATGCTCCAAAGCAAGGATACAAGTCTTAATCTTAATTAAACCTACTTAGAAAGAATATAAACGGTTCACACTCTGCAAAACGCCAGTGTTGACAATAATCCTATGGTGGGGATCAAACCCTGGCCTCCCACGCACAAGACAAGTGCGGTATGGTACCGCTTAGCCACAGTGGTTTCTTACTTTAACATAGGGTGAGGGCTGGTCCAATCCAGAGTGAGGTTTGGCATCCTCTACCCAACCTTAGCTGTTTCTGTCTGTCTCTTTTACTGTCCTACTTTTCCTTCTAAGGCAAGAGGTTAGGAATACTCCACCCCTCGTAAAATTCACCTAAAATCTGTGGCAACTATACACTGAAGACCCGATACATCAGGGCACCCACCCTAGCCTCACTCTTGAGCAGGGATGCATGGTGGTAATAAAACGCTTCATAAAATCATTGTTTCAACAATGATTTCTATCCCAGTACATTTGCACTGGGAAAAACAAACAGTTAACCCCTTCAGCATGATGACATCTTTTTACCCATCAATCTGGCTAACAATAATAATAATAATAATACGCATGTTACTTATTTCTCACAAGCGCCAATTTTTCAGCAGAATTCACTGGCTCTCGAAAAAAAGAAACACAAATCGCTTAAATCAATGCAACACAAAACCTATACGTATCACCCAGCCACCAGCAGCGGCAAATAGCTTACAATGGCCGGGAATATGAAAGTTGCTCTGAACTACTTGGATGAGACCATGGTAGCGAAAATTATGAAGAGTATGATTAGACCAAGATTGGAGTATGCAGCAGTGGTGTGGTCCCCGCATCTAAAGAAGCATATTCACAAGTTAGAAAGAATCCAGAGAGCAGTTACTAGATTGGTTCCAAGTCTCAGAGAACTGCCATATGAAGGGAGGCTAGACAAATTAAATCTACCAAGTCTAAAAGAGAGGAGAGAGAGGGGAGACATGATAATGATGTACAAATGCACCCGGGGGCTGGAGAGGCTGGATAGGGAGGATATATTAATTATGGATACAGGAATAACTAGAGGCCACAGCTACAAAGTAAAAAGACCTACCTGCAAGAACGATATCAGGAAGTTTAGCTTCCCCTATAGATGTATTGACAAATGGAATGGGCTGGAGGAGGAGGTGGTAGGGGCAAGGAATATCCATATTTTCAAGAAAAAATCGGATAAAAAGTAGACTGAGAGACGGGACAACACGAGCTTAGCTCAACTCCTGTAAACTACAATTAGGTAAATACCACACGATATTATGTAGTTTAAGAAGAATCTATGTTACTCGGAGGGTTATTTGAGATAGATTTTACCCCTTTGAGTCCTAAAGGTAGATTATAAACTAAAGAAAATTGTCTAATGACCAGAATATGATGGAAAGTACGTCATTGTGCTGAAGGTGTTGAAACAATAAAACCCAAATTGCCGACTAGCGAGTTTCGTTTTATAAGGAAGTTGGGAGCTGTAGACAACGATATTTAACAGAATTTACAGCTAAAATACGGTTGTAGTACATTTATACATACATAAAGCCCAATTCAACATAACATTTAGCCATCAGAAACGTACATTATCATTGCATTTTTGTCTAATATCGATGTTCACGGCTCCAACTTCCTTAAAGCCTGAAACTCGCAAGTGGTCAATTGTGTTCGTTATTGACCTTTTTGTTGGCGGTGCCGTGGTTAGCATTCTTGGTCCTGGAGGTGGCCTGGGATCCACCACCACCACCACTTTGTTTTGTACTAGCGGTGGTCTTGTTTGTACTGGATGATGATGATGATGAAGAGGCAGATGCTCGGGAACCTCCGGGACCTACGCTGTTCTTACTCTGGCTGCTGTTTTTACTATTGCTACCTGCAAAACACAGTAACAAATTTAGTACAGGTCTCCCTCGATTTACGATAAACCCGTTCTTAATTAGAAAAATTGTATAGCAAACCCTTAACTTAATGGGGATGCATTCTCTGACCAGCCAAAACTCAAACACAAACACCAAAAAACCTATACAGTACTGTAATAATATCATAAATAGGGGCATCGGAGAGTGAGGGAGAAATGTATAAAAATCTTGGATGGACCAGTCATAAAATATAATATATGAAACTTGACAACTGAACTGAAAAAAATAATCTATTAACCTAATAGTGTTCTCACTTGATACCGCATCCCTAACTTTAGCCTCATATATCTATCTCGTCATTCTCTTGTAATTTTGTTCAATTTAAATAAAACCTTCCATTTTAACAAGAAAAAAAACATTATTCCTACCTACAGTTGATTTTCCAGTGCCCTTGGTGCTTATTAGTTTTTAGATTTTAAGACGTTCGCACCGCTAGTTTGGCAATTATAAGACATTTTGCCCCATTTCTTTCAAATTGGTGCCATTTAGGTGTCAATGTTTTTCCTGGCGAGCAATAGCGAGCCTGAAATTTAGGAGGAACCGGCCTTTGGCCGGAGCATTTTTCTACCAAAAAATTTACAAATTTATATCAAACGGGAGTCTTGGGGGTATATTTTTAAAAGTTTGATAGGGGTCTAGGAAGCAAACTAAAAATCTCCCCTTAATGCTTTCCATTGCAATATGAAAACCAACATTATTCCTACCTGCAGTTGACTTTCCAGTGCCCTTAGTGCTTCCCCCGGCCCCAGACGTGCCGGCCTTACTAGTGGTAGCCTTAGCAGTCTTGGATGATGATGATGATGTTGAGGCCTTCTCTGGTGTTGGTGGTGTGGTCTTGGCTTGGGCACGGGCACTGGCCGAGGCGAGGCGTTTGGCCAACAGTTTCTGGGCTCTCTTAACCATATCTGTATTCTTTAACATTCTGAAGGAGAGAATATGCAAATGTTATTTATAATTTTAGCACAAATACTCTACATACATCTATCTATCTATTGCCAGACGCCGTGATCCCTGAAGGGGTGGCCACGAACGAAACAGCCTGTCCCCAGTCAGTCGACGCCCCTCCTCTCATCCAACACCGCCTTCACTCATCTACTTCCTCCTCTCCCTCTCTGTCCTTCCACCTCACTCTCATACACTCTCTTAGTCATTCTCTCGCTTCCCATACGTTCCACATGGCTGAACCATCTCAAGGTGTTCCTTTTCACACTTTGCAGTACGGTACATCTACATCCACACCACACCTCTCTCGTACTTCCTCATTCATCTGTCTATATACAAATGTATGTAATAAAATACAAAAGACGTGGCCCACTCAGATAGGGTTAAAGTCAGGTTTTAAGGAAGGTAACTCCAAGTGAGGCATCATTGTAGCTACTCAACAAAGGCAGGGTGGCAAATCGGAGCAATTTTGATTTTAATGAATATGAGAAGGAATACAAGAAAATTAACATGATATAGCATTGTTTTGGCCATTTTATCCCTTCCAAAACCATAATTTTAACTATAAACCATACTATTTTCTTTGCATATAATGTAAAGTACAATAATCTATCTATCTATATACAGTAAAAGTCCTGTAATCCAAATAGCAGGGGACCGGGCCTCGTTCCAATTACCAGATTTTTCGGATTATTGGAATTTACCCCTATGAACCTGTGTATTAATGGCCTGACGAAAACCTGAACACAATATAGGCTATGCATATGCATAATATAATGCTATACATCCAATATGACACATAATGGTAAACATTTAAAGTGATTCCATGAACATATGATATGTGTGTGTACCATTATGTGTTATTTGGGTGGGTTTTGGGTAGCCTAATGCCTAAAAAAGGAGACTTCGGGACTTTTTGAAATTCGGACTATCAGGTGAATTCGGATTTGGCCTCATTTAAAAAAATTCAGACTATTGGGAGATTCCAATTATCGGTCGTCGGATTATCGGACTTTTACTGTACTCAGGCACATCCAATTTCTTTTCTTTTTTTAGCTGGAGGTGGCCGACTCGAGACAGAGCCCGAACAGGAACAACACAACACAACTGTACAATAATAAAGACTACAACTAAAGGAATCAGCATTTATTTGACACCCTGAATAAAGGTAAAGTAGACTGACCTATTAATTGTCTTCTTGTCAATATTGAAGTGGCTGGCCGTCTTCTTCTTGAGGCCAAAATTGTCATCCCCCCCGTTCTTGAAGTAATAGTCCAGGACCTTCAACTTGAACTCACTTGTGTAAGTTATTTTCCTTGTAGACAACGCCATGCTGCCTGGAAGGACACAAAAACAAAATTAACATACAGTAAAGCCGGTATCACACGAGAGCATTTATAGTCAATATTTTTCTGCCAACATTTAGGGGATATTTTGCACTTGCATTGGAAACTAGACTGATAATAGATGAATTTAGGTAACCGAAATATATTAAATGTTGACCTCATAAGTTACCAGACCAGCGTTGAGGATAAATGTTGAGGGAAAAAGCGCTCGTGTGATACCGGCTTAAGACCTAAATTTTCCGGCATTCAAGCAGCCGTTTAACCCCCTTTCTGACGGCTCCCATCACCAGACGCGCAGGGTGTCACACCGGAGCAAATTTGTTTGACGACTTGTATGAATAGGAGAAGGAGTACAAGAAAATTAACACAAAAAAGCATTATTTCGGTAATTTTTTGTTCACTTCCAACATAATTTGAAGCCATAATTTTATCCTTACGTATACAATAATAAGGACTACAAATAATGGACTCGGATTTCGTTTGACACCCTGCCAGACGGACACCGAAATCCGCTTATTATGTATCCTGGGAGCAAGGCAAGCGGTTGCAGGCAGCGCAGGACCACTTCATCCGTCGCCCACCAAGTCTAGGCCGGCACTGATGTAACTTTCAGCCCTCTCCTGGCATACTGCAGCGTTACACATAGCGAAAACAGCTCATTTCTAGCGATTTTGGCCGACCTTTCCAAGATCGTTGCCAAGACAACCAGATGTCGTACAGAAATAATTCAGGTGTCATTGGAAAGCTCTATTACTGTACTGTTACAGATATTATCATTGTATTTCGTTCTGGCTCTTGTTTATGCATGAAAATGTGCAGGGAATGAAGCTCAATTTAGGCCGAAATCCACGCAATGCAAAAGTGTTGAGCGGTTATTGTGTCTATCTATCTATCTATATGCTCAGGCCCAATCCCCATTTTGGGGGTAGCCGACTCAAGACAGAGCAAGAACAGGGAAAACACAAAAACAACATAAAACAACACAGATAAAAAGCACAAACTCACACACATCCAGGTCACCCAAGAGAAGACCCAGAGACCAGGGTCGCTCCAGCACACCCCCGGCCCCCGACCACCCGGAGAGGTTCCGATCTCGGCAGGCAGACATGCAGCGGAGCCAAAGCCACAAGCCCTCCCACCACACTTCCAGGCGCACCCTTCATATTAATCGTCTCCCCAGGCCAGGCGCCTGATGGACTATTATCTAGTCCAAATTTCGCCCGACCCCTTACTCCAAATGACCACGTGTTCACTCAACTATTCACAAGCATTCTCCATTCACTCCTGTCCACCACCACTTCCCCTGCCTGATCTATAGTCATTCCTCTATCATCCAAAGCTTTTCTTACACAGTCTCTCCATCTCAATGGGGGTCTTCCTGCCCTTCTAACTCCCCTTGTACCTGACTCACATATTCTCTTTGTAAGCCTTTCATCTCCCATTCGTTCAACATGACCATACCAGCTCAGCACCCTTCTGTCCACTCTGGCTGACAAATGTTCCTGCTGCCCCAATCTCCTACGTATCTCTTCATTCCTCAATCTGTCTCTACAAGTAACTCCACACATACTCCTCAAGCAGCTCATCTCCATCACATCCAGCCCTCTTTTCTCCTTTTTCTTCAGAGCCCATGTCTCAGCCCCATACATCACTGTTGGCACTACAATTCCTTGATACAGTGCACTTTTTACTTTCACTCCGAGATTTCTCGTCTTCCACATACAGTAGGGTCTCACATAAAACGAGAAATTGGTCGATAAACGAGGGCGTTTTATGCGATTTCGTTTTATGTAAACACAGCATTTTGGTGGCCCAATATCGTCAATGTTCACTGGAAGCGTAAATTTCCGTCAGGAGCGTACGATATTTCGGCGCTCTATATGAAAACTCCTCGGATTTGCCCCACTTTGGTGGCGGACTCGTTTTATGTGATCACATTAGTTCTTATCGAAAATTAAATATAAATATTTTAGGTCGCTCGTTTTATCTGAACACGTTTTATGCTGGACCCTACTGTACTTCCCATTGCTCCGAAAACCTTCCTTCCTTCACACACTCTCTGTTTTACCTCCACTCCTGCTTATCGTTCCTCTTAGATATTTAAAACACTCTACTTGTTCCAATATTTCCCCATCCAGCCTCACATCTAGATTCACCCTATGCTCTCCCCTATTACACACCATTACTTTACTTTTATTGACGTTCACCTTCAGTTTCCTCCTTCCACAAACCACACCAAACTCTTTGACTACCCGCTGCAGTTTCTCATCAGAATCCGCCACCAATGCTGTCTCATCCGCGAACAGCAACTGATTCAACTCCCAATCTCTACCATTCTTTCCTACTAAACCCAATCCTCTTCCCATAGTTCTCCTTTTCACCTCCCTCACCACACCATCCATAAACATATTAAACAGCCATGGTGACATTACACAACCCTGTCGCAAACCTACCTTTACCTCAAACCATTCACTCAACTCACCATTTCCTACTCTCACACATGCTCTGCTCCCTTCATAAAAACTCTTAACTGCTTCTAACAAATGTCCTCCTATTTCATAAATCCTTAACACCTTCCACATTGCTTCACGGTCCACACGATCATACGCTTTTTCCAAGTCCATAAAAGCCCAAAATATCTCCTTATGCTTCTCTAAATACTTCTCGCATAACTGTCTTACTGCAAACATCTGATCCACGCACCCTCTTCCCCTCCTAAAACCGCACTGTTCTTCTCCTATTGCAACTTCCGTACACTTTATTATCCTCTCTATCAACACCCTGCCATACAGCTTTCCAACCACTGACAATAAACTAATACCTCTATAACTTGAACACTCCTGCCGATCTCCCTTCCCCTCGTACAACGGCACAATACATGCACTCTTCCAGTCTATTGGTACCATTGACACAGCAAAGCACACAAAGGTTATTGTGTGAGGTGGAAAATATAATTGTATGTTCAGTTATCCCTCAATCTATCTCTATGCGTCACTCTACATATACAGTACTCCTCAAGCAGTTCATCTCTATCACATCCAACTTTCTTCTCTCTTGAGCCTTCAGAGCCCATGTCTCAGCCCTATACATCACTGTTGGTTCAACTATCGGCAAGAATGTTAAGTGCGGGCGTACCGCCAGCCTTGTTTACACTACGCGTAGTGGCGTCGGACCTTTCCCATCATGTTCCCATCTATTTTGACTGCCTTTGGATATAAAAATACATTAGCCTAACCAAACAACCTAACCTAGTATTCAATGACAGGGGGCAAATAGCAGAAAATATAGCGTCGAAATAGACGGGAACGTAACTGCGAGCGCACATGACGACCGTACGCCCGATCACTACATCCATCCCAACTATCCCCAGCGGGTGCCAAACCCCGAAAGGGGTTGAAATAGGGGAGCTATCCCCCCGCCAAAGGCGGCTTTCTAGGGCCTTTCCTAGCTGATGCTGAGAGCATTGGGTTCTAGTCATGTGGTGATGGGCTGGTCTATCAGAGTGAGAACTGAGCGATCTCTGCCATACCCATAGCTTACTCTGACTGTTCCTTTTACTTATATATTTTCTAGATCTCAAGTGACGGCGTCTCTTCCGTGGATTGACCTCCCAATCTACCAAGATTGAAAGCCAAAGCGTCACATTTTTCCTTTGCCCCTCAACTTTCTCTTCATAATTAAAGGAGTACAAAGGAAATCAAGCAACAACAGATCTAGTGACCCTTCTAGGTTGCTTGTCCTCCAAAACACTGAGGATCAAGTGTCCAAACAGTGGTTTAGAGTGGGTAAGGGAACATTGGAAAGGGAATTACTGCCCTGGAACTAATGTCCGTGGCAGGATTAGGAAGTTAGTAGGGGACAGATGGGTTAGTAACTGAGGGGGGGATAAAATAAAGTTATTCATTTACAAACGCAGTCAGTCGCGGGTTTGATACGAGATATTTGTCTAGGCGGAGTTTAAATGAATCAACGGTGATGCAGTCTATAACGTTTCGGGGAAGCCCATTCCACAAGTTGACAACTCGATTGAAGAAGAAATTCTTAGATTCGTGTGAGTTAAAAGATTTACCAATAATTTTGCAACTGTTTCCCCGCGTGTAATTAGATTGGTCGATAGTGAAGTACTTACTACAGTTCATATTGTCGATGCCTTTGATGATTTTGAACACTTGAATTAAGTCACCTCTTAATTGCTGAGGGGCACAGGGCCCTGGGTGGGGCTTTGATTTCCCAGGCGTTTCCGCACCCTCCTCAGCTCCCCGCCATGGAGTGGCTTCGGTCACCCAGGCTTTATTGTGGTCGGCAGGGAGGGTTCTGTGGGGGCGCTTGGTTATGGCCTTGCTCGGGGACTTGGGGCTGTTCGGCCAGGCAGCTTAGGGAACAAGAACAACAACAACAACAACAACTATCCCCTGACACATAGCTTTCATTCAGAGATTTCTCACCTTCCACATACTTCCCATTACTCCGAAAACTTATCTTCCTTCACATACCGGTACTCTGTCTTACCTCCATTTCCACATCTGTGTCCCTGCTTATCACTCCTCCTAGATATTTAAAACACTCCACCTGTTTCAGTATTTCCCCCTCTAACCGTACATTTAGATTTACCCTACGAGCATCTCTATTACATACAATCACTTTGTCTTTACTTGTATTGACATTCACTCTCAGTTTCTTCCTCCCAAATACCACACCAACCTCTTTTACTACTCACTGCAGCTTCTCCTCAGAATCTGCGAGCTTAACCACGGCGATCGACAAATGTAAACATGACGGTGGCGGCGTCGGCGTCGGACCTTTGCAATCATGTTCCCGTCTATTTTGAATGCCATTGGATACAATAATATGTTGAGGGGGGGCTTTGCCCCCCCTCACCCCCCCATGACATATTGTCATCATCATATTTATTGCCAGCAGGGGGGCAAATAACCAAAAAAATCGCCGTCAAAATAGACGCAAAGTTAACCGCGGCGATCGCCCTATGTAAACATGACGACCGTACGCCCGGAATCTACATCCATCCCCACCATTCTTTCCAACTAAACCCAATCCTCTACTCTTAGTTCTCATTTTTACCTCCTTCACCATACGGTACCATCCAATACCAACCACGGTGATATTGCACAACCCTGTTGCACACCTACATTTACCTCAAACCATTTCCTACGTTAACACATGCTCTGCTCCCTTCATAAAAACTCTTGACTGTCCTTAACAAATTTCGGCAAGGATGTAGTATTCGGGCCCTCCTTGTTTACACTACGCGGACGCTCGCAATCACGTTTACGTTCCCGTTTATTTTGATTGCCGTGGGATACAATAATAGGGGGGGCCCCCCTGACTTATTGTCATCATCATGTATATTGCCAGCAGGGGGCAAATAACAGAAAAAATAGCTGTCAAAATAGACGTGAACTTAACCGCGAGCGATCGACCTATGTTAACATGACGACTGTAAGCCCGGATACTACATCCTTCTCCAAATTTACTCCAGTTTGACACCCTGGATCAGTTACTGGTAAGGTATATTCAGAGGGTTTGGGATGACCTAGATACCAGGTAGGTCTCAGTAGCTTTGAGTCCTACTTTACGATATTTTACAAGTGTTTAAACTCAAAACAACAAGTTGCATTAGATTACTGTAATCCACAGTCCAAGAATCTTAACTAAAATAAAAAGAGAATAGGCTGGCAAAATTAGAAATATCAACTCTTCCAGTAACGGTGATGTATATGTCATTATATTTCAGCTGCATTTAGACAATTTTATGAAGCTTAGGAAGGATATAATATATTTATGGTAGCTAAAAGGGTGGATTGAAATAGTCTGTAGCCTTATAATTGGTAGATATCCTTCCTAAAATGAATAAAATCATCTAACAGTTGCCAGAATAAAATTAAAGACGTCCTCAGTACATTACATTCTAGCTATATTTAGAAGATTTTGTGCAGCTTAGGGAGGATCTGCGGTACTTAAAAGGGTTGAATGAGAGAGCTCGAAGCCTTAACATTACTAGAGATCCTTCCTAAACTGAATAAAATTGATTAGTAGTAGCTAGAATGAAATGAAAAAGACATCATCAGTGTAGAAGGGGTTAAGAGAAACAGAGAAGTTACATTAGACAGTACACTCTCTTCAAGTTATGTGAACTTTACCTTTGAAAACAATGATAAGCTTCATAATTACCTAAAGCCTATTTGACAGTCACATATTAAAACAAACAACTGAAATTCAACTTTCTAAAGTAACTGATATGTAAAAATTTGGAAATCTTTCTACATTACACATAACTACATAGGTCAGAGTAACTATTAATGGTTCATAACTGTTCATTATATACTAAAGAAGCTGCAAGTAGGTGTGTAATACCCATAAATATAGGATAACTATAATAAAATCGAGATTACTAACAATTAACTCCACTCCCATTTTCTGGACACTATTTAAATTTACCTAAGTTACCCCTAAAAATGCTGAAACTACTTTCTTTTTACACTTTAAATTAGACTAATCATTTATTAAACATCACCGATTCAGTATATACATTGCCCAACAAGTTGCTGTTGATGATGCAGGAAGGGGATTTTAAAATAATGGGGAGTAAGGGCCCAGCAGACCCCGTGTCCCTGAGAGGGCATTCAATGAGAGGGACGAGTTCGCGACCCTACCTTCAACATCATATTTTACAAGTTTACCCTTATTATTTCACCATTGACAACCTTAGAACTATTGCATTTCGTTACTAGGAACCGGGGTGCAAGTCGGGATATAGGGTTGGAGGCTGAAAAATTATAGAATCGAGAGAAATTAGCAGTTAAAGAAGGTGCAGGTGGCCCCTTCAGCTTTGTGGCTGGGGCCTTCACGCGGAGGATGTTGTACTCCACCCAGAGTTTGCAGCTCCCCAGGCCTCCCCACGGCAACAAATCCCTTTCCCTGCAACACAATATCATGGTATTATTGGTCTCACCTGGCCGCAATTGTCGTGTAGGAAGTATATCGTCATTCACAGGCAAAATAAAACATTTCACAAGAGAGTACGAAGGTCCGACATTTTCTTTCCTACGACGATGAGGGTCCTCTGGCAGTTGTCCGTCAGATGGCACCACCCTCCACCACTCATAGCGCGACTTTCCACTGACGTAATCGACCGCTCTGTTTAAAATACAATCGCTTTGCTATATTAATTTCCATTATAATGCAAACACCCGAAGCTATCAGGGTGTATTTGGGAGTTTAAATACTTCGGAAACCTAGATATAAAGACGGTTATCAAAGGGAATTATGTTATGAGGGGAAACTCGCGTAGAATGGTAAAATCAATACCACACAATGCAGCCACACAACAATGACTTAGCTAATGAAGGCTGCGTCATCACCAATAGATAAACCACAAAGCTCTTTTACCATCAATATAAGCCAGTTTAACGTTTTTGTATTATGAACTATCGATTTTGGTGCATTTTGGGGGCCACATGCATCAATTATAGTATCTAGAACGGCTGAAATATCTGTTCTTGGTCCAAATAACTTAAATAAGTCCACCCTTTAATTTTCTTCACTTCACCCTGAGCATTAGTGGATTACTTTATTAAGTTTTAGAAGAACCTGTTGGAGTAAGCAAGTTAAATTCTCTTTTAACTTAACTCCAACATGTCCTTCCAAAAGTAAATAAAATTGTCAGGGTGAAGTGAAGCAAATTAAAGGGTGGACTTATTTGGAACGGGAGCAGAGGTGGAAGGGTGGACTTGAGAGGTGTAGCCTATATGTAAAAGTGGTGTTGGGTAGGAAGAGGGGCGCCAGCTAACAGAGGACAGAGGTGCATGGAGGCAATTATGCATTCATGGGATCATGGAATCTGGCAATAGATAGATAGAACCTTAGTTCGATATCTCTTTTGCAGAACCAGGTGATAGTCTCGTGCTCCCCATACATGTGGGGAGTTTTATTAGATTTTCCACCATCAACTATTTTACGCTTCCCCAGATGCCAGCTCTGCAGATGTGAGCAGTTGAGGGCATTGGCCCGGGGGGGGGGGGGGGGGGGGGGGGGGGGAAACCTGTGGGCTGATGATCCCCGGCCCCCACCGCCCTCTCAGAGACAGATCTCATTTTTTTTCCCCTTTGCCTCTCAACTTTCTCTTCATAATTGTTAAGGGGCACAGGGCCCTGGAAGGGGCTTCGGTGTCCCGGATGTTTCCGCACTCTCCTCAGCCCCTCGCCTGAGAGCAGCTTCAGTCACCTGGGCATTCTTTAGTGGTAAAGCTGGGAGGGTTGTGTGGGGACACTCGGTTATGGCCTTGGCCTTGCTCGGGACCGTGGGGCTGCTTGGCCAGACAGCCTGGGGATTAACAACAACAACAACACCAGCAACTATGGACTTATCCTAATGATGGGTTTGCCACGCTTCTAGTGGCACTGAGGAGCACGTCAACCCTCGTTCTGGGAGGTGATTTGGTGCAGAAGGCTTTGCGAAGGAACGGCACGTGATCCTCTGTGTGAAAACCAAACCTCCCGCAGCGAGACTATAATAGCACCCCACCTTTTCATCTGTGGGATATCGCATTCCCAGCCTCTCCTATCACTGACTATTGGGGTGTGTAGATTTGGGATTAACTCCTTCTGTACCAGTGACATCTTTTGCATTTGATTCCAGCTACATTTAGACGATTTTATATAGCTTAGGAAGGATGTATGGTAGCGAAAAGGATTAACTGAGATAGTCTGTAGACTTGTAATTGCTAGACGTCCTTCCCAAGCTAAATATAATCGTCCAATAGTAGCCAAAATATTGTGAAAAGGACGTTGCCGGTACAGAAGGGGTTAACCCTCTGCGATTTCCCATGTGCATATGATTAAGTATCATTACCTTCTACGCTCCAATGAGTACAGCTTCTGTGTTCTTATATGCTCCCAATAGTGTAAATCTTTTACCAAGTGCATAATGTGAGGTGAAATTCCTTTGTACACTCTCCACGTCATTTATTTCACCTACTTTGTATGGGTATTTTAATATGTTACTGTTTTCTAGCCATAGTAGCACTAAGGATTTGAAGAGTGTTATCATTGGCAAATCACCATGTGTTCTAAATGTACGTAGAATCCAACCTGTTAGCCGTTTCGCAGCTGCAAATTTGACCTGGTAATGTTCTTCAAATACCATACTTTCAGACATTAACACCCCAAGGTCCTTTACACTACCTTTATGTTCAATAATGTAATTGAATTCTGTTAAGTAGTTTGTGTTTCCTTCAACGATATTATCCTCTCCGTATCGTATTAAATCAAGCTTTTCTTCATTAAACTGCATGTTGTTTTCCCTGGTCCACCGGAAACCATATTTATGTCCTCTTGCAGTCGGCCCGTATCTTCTTATGTGTATATTTTCATCTTTAGTTTTGTGTCATTTGCAGAGAATGACACTCAACTGTGCTCTTGTATTGGCATCAGTCATTAATCGGAATGATGGGGCAATATACCATATAGCTTCGGTACAAAAACACCCATGGACTATAGCCTTAGATCCAAAAACACTCCCCAAACACCCATGGACTATAGCTTTTGGTCCAAAAACATCCATGGACAATAGACTTTGGTCCAAAACACCCATGGACAATAGACTTTGGTCCAAAAAGACCCCCAAAACACCCATGGACAATAGACTTTGGTCCAAAAACATCCCCAAAACACCCATGGACAACAGACTTTGGTCCAAAAACACAAAACAAAAGGAAAAGAAAGAGTTTGAAAAAAATGTAGTGCAAGTTTTAAAGAAGAAAGAGAAGGTAGTGAGAGAGACAATAGATAGAGGTAAGTGTGTAGTAATCTTTGGAGATGTGGAAGAGCACCTGGCAGATATGAAGGTAAGAAAGGAAAGGGATGTTGTGAAAGTCAAGGGGATACTGGATTACTTAGACGAGGGTTATGGATGGGTAAAAGAATTGGAGGAGGTGAGAAGGTTAGGAAAATATAAGAAGGGCGAAATGAGACCACTAAGAGTGGAACTATAGTTTAGATCAACAGCAGAAGCAGTAGCCAATGTGAGCTGGAAATTAAATTCGACAGAGCTGAATCATATAAGGGTAAAAAAGGACCTAAGTGTAGAAGAACGAGAACAGTTAAGGGAACTCCAAGCTAAGGCTGATGAAGAGAATGGAAAGTTGTCTGAAGAGCAAAAGAAGATTTTTTTTTGGAGAATAAGGGAAGGGCAAGTAAGGAAGTGGTACATCAGGAGCCACCAAGAACCGAAAGTAAGAGGAGTGATAGGGAAAGAGACAGAGAGACAAGTACGAAGTCAAAGCAAGGAGACGGAGCGAGAGATAATGCAGGGAGCAGGGGACCGGAGAGAGAGTCAGGATGTGGTGGAGAAGGTGGAACAGAGGGAGAGAGAGGGGGTATGGGAGGTTGTGGAGGGGGAGGGAGGAGAATAGAATTAGCAGGGGAGGTGGAACTGGGTCAGGGAAGGGATGGAGGAGGAGGTGAACCTGGTAGGAGGCAGAGAGGGAAGAGAAACAAGGAGGTGGATTCAAATATACTGTGCTACTACACTAATATAGATGGAATAAACAGTAAAAAGGTAGAGTTAGATGATATATTAAGAAAAGATCAACCACAGATAGTCTGTTTGGCGGAGACAAAGCTGAACCAGGACTTTGACAGCAACATATAGTGTTTAGTGAAGGATATAATAATAGAGATATGATAGGAAGGGTAAAAGGGGAGGTGGAGTGGCAGTATTAGTTAAGAACCCTATGACAGCAAAGCACGTCGAGTTAAATAATGACAAGGCAGAAATAATGGCACTTGAACTCAATGATATAGAAGGAAAAAAGCTAGACATAGCAGTAGCTTACATGCCACCAAAGACCAGAGCATGGAGGGAGTTGGAGTTTGAGGAGATGGTAGAGGATATGATTCAGTCGTTGAGAAGATTGCTTTTAAGGAAGAATCGATTGATCTTGGTAGGAGATTTCAACTGTAGTGAGGTTGATTGGGAATCGGGAGATGCAGGGCCAAATCAGAGATCTTGGGGAAGTCGGCTAGTGGAGTTGGTTACGGAAAATGTACTTGCACATGTGAAGGAAAATACAAGAATGAGGGGTAATAACGAACCTTCTAAACTCGATCTGATTTTTACAAAAGATCCTCACGAAATTAGTGATATAAACTATCTATAGGTAAAAGTGATCACCTATTACTAAAATGGAAGTTGACCTCGAGTAATGCCAATAGATTAGACAATAGCTACATAAATGACAGATTAAATTATAGTAAAGCTGATTATGTATCCTTGAAAAGATATTTAGAGGGAGTAGATTGGGATCTTATTTTTAAGGAACAGGACGTACAAGGTAAATATAGTAGATTCCTCGAAATTTATAGAGTAGGAACCAATCTGTTTGTCCCAAGATATAAAACTGGAAATTTTACTAAGCAGAAAGATTGGTTTAATTTGAAATGCAAAAGAGCTTTGGGTAGGCGTGATGCAGCTTGGGCTAGATTAAGAAGAAGGAACACTGAGAGTAATCGGAATAAATATAAACAGGAGAGGAATAGATATGTTAACATAATTAGGCAAGTTAAAATTAACTATGAGAAGAACATCATCATCATCATCATCATCTCCGACGCCTTGCTTCCCCCTGGGAAACCCCCACTAGAGGATGGCCATGACAGAAACGTCTCCAAGCTACTTTGTCAAGACATGCCTCCCCTGCCCGTGCCACAATGCCCCTTCCACTACGTGGAAGTTTTTCTTCAATATATTTTTCCACTTTCTTTTCCCATACCATAGGTGGTCTTCCACTACTAGCGGTTCCACTCACCTGACTCCCATATATCTTTCTTGGCATTCTGTCTTCATCCATTCTCTGAACATGACCATACCACCTCAAAGTACTTCTCTTTATCCACTCAACCACACCACAATCAATGCCCAAAGCCTGCTCTTCCATTCCAAAGGACTCGTACACTTCCCTATTACTTGGCCCATCTAGCCTATTCATGCCAGCTGCCATTCTGAAAAAGCTCATCTCCACAGCTCTTAGTTTGAAGAGGTCCTCGTCACTTGCTGTCCATGTCTCGCTTCCATACGAGAGTGTTGGGAGCAGCACACTGTTTCTCAGTGACTTTTTGACTTCCTGGCTAACCATTCTTCCTTTGAGAATACTATCAAGTTCTCCAATCACTTTTCTCCCTTGCATTTTTCTCTCTTTTATCTCACTCTCCATTTTACCATATTTGCATAGTACAGCTCCCAAATACTTGAAACTTTCAACCTCTTCTAGTACTTAATTTTTCAATTTTATTTTACAACTTTTCTTGTGTTCTTTCTTGATTCTATATTTTTCCTTAAAATCTATAGTTTCATGCATTCTTCTCTCAAACACCATTACCTTACATTTCCCTACATTGACCTTTAACTTTCTCTTTTCACATACCCTGTCAAAGTCAGTGACCACTCTCTGAAGTTCTTCAGCATTTTCCGCCAACAGGACTGCATCGTCCGCATATAGGCATGTTAAAATCTTCCATGTTCTTCCCTCTGATTCCAGTCTAGCTCCCACACCCATTGATACAGCCCTACATTCCCTAATCACTCCATCCATGTATATATTGAACAACCAAGCTGACATGACACATCCCTGTCTTACACCTACATTGACCTCAAAACTTTCACTTAACTTATCCCCTACCTTCACATTTGCCATTGCATTCCTATAAAAAGATTTTACTGAGAAGAACATAGTAACTAAATGTGAAAGTGATCCTAGATTATTTTATAAATATATAAACAGTAAGTTGAAGGTAAAGAAACAAATTACTAAATTAAGAGTTGATGCTAGGACGTATGAAAATGTATCGGACATGTGTGAGGTAATGAATAACAAATTGGGGTCAGTTTTTACTAGAGAGGAAGGTTTTGACGAACCACAGGCGGGAGTACTGGAGAGTGGTCTTAGTAAGATTGAAATAACTAGAGATGAGCTGTTATCTGCGATGAGAGGACTTGAAGTAAGGAAAGCTATGGGACCGGATGAAGTGTCTGCCTGGGTTTTAAAGGAGTGTGCAGAGAAATTAGTGGAGCCAGTGAGGGACATAATTCAAGCTTCCTTAGATAAAGGGCAGGTTCCTGTTGAATGGAAAAGAGCTAATATCATTCCGATATACAAGAATGGAAACCCTGAGGACCCTCAGTCTAAACTATAGACCAGTTTCACTTACTAGTATTGTATGCAAGATTTGTGAAAAGCTAATTAGGAAGAGATGGATGAAAATGTTGGAGAGAAAGAAGATAATAACCCCAAAGCAATTTGGATTCAGAGAAGGGACATCTTGTGTTACCAGTTTGCTATGTTATTACAGTAGGGTGATAGATGTACTCCAAGAAAGAGGCGGATGGGTGGACTGCGTCTACTTAGACCTTTCCAAAGCATTTGATAAGGTACCACATAAGAGATTGTTATCTAAGCTTGAGACGCTAGGATGTGTCAGGGGGAGTTTGCTGAAATGGATGGAGAGCTATTTAACAGATAGGGAAATGAGGACCAACATTAGAGGAACTTACTCATCGTGGCGGAAAGTTGAGAGTGGTGTGCCGCAGGGATCTGTGTTGGCACCTCTCATGTTCCTTATGTACGTGAATGACCTGCCGATAGGCATAAATTCCTACATGTCAATGTTTGCAGACGACGTAAAAATTATGAGACAAATAACAAGTAAAAGTAGTTGTGAGGAGCTGCAAGGGGATTTAGATAAAATATACGAATGGAGCACCAAGTGGAAAATGAAATTTAATATAAGTAAATGCCATGTGTTAAATATGGGAAGAAGTGTGAATAGACCAAATTGGGAGTACAGGATGGGAGATAATATAATTAGCAAGGCCGAAAAAGAAAAGGATTTAGGGTTGATTATACAAGATAATTTGTCGCCAGAGAAACATATTAACAAGCTCTTTAGCGGAATGTATGCAATGGCCGGGAATATGAAAGTTGCTCTGAACTACTTGGATGAGACCATGGTAGCGAAAATTATGAAGAGTATGATTAGACCAAGATTGGAGTATGCAGCAGTGGTGTGGTCCCCGCATCTAAAGAAGCATATTCACAAGTTAGAAAGAATCCAGAGAGCAGTTACTAGATTGGTTCCAAGTCTCAGAGAACTGCCATATGAAGGGAGGCTAGACAAATTAAATCTACCGAGTTTAAAAGAGAGGAGAGAGAGGGGAGACATGATAATGATGTACAAATGCACCCGGGGGCTGGAGAGGCTGGATAGGGAGGATATATTAATTATGGATACAGGAATAACTAGAGGCCACAGCTACAAAGTAAAAAGACCTACCTGCAAGAACGATATCAGGAAGTTTAGCTTCCCCTATAGATGTATTGACAAATGGAATGGGCTGGAGGAGGAGGTGGTAGGGGCAAGGAACATCCATATTTTCAAGAAAAAATTGGATAAAAAGTAGACTGAGAGACGGGACAACACGAGCTTAGCTCAACTCCTGTAAACTACAATTAGGTAAATTAGGTAAATTAGGTAAATACCCCCAAAACACCCATGGACAATAGACTTTGGTCCAAAAACACCCCCAAAACACCCATGGACAACAGACTTTAGTCCAAAAACACCCCCAAAACACCCATGGACAATAGACTTTGGTCCAAAAACACCCCCAAAACACCCATGGACAATTGACTTTGGTACAAAAACACCCCCAAAACACCCATGGACAATAGACTTTGGTCCAAAAACACCCATGGACAATAGACTTTGGTCCAAAAACACCCATGGACAATAGACTTTGGTCCAAAAACACCCCCAAAACACCCATGGACAACAGACTTTAGTCCAAAAACACCCCTAAAACACCCATGGATAATAGACTTTGGTCCAAAAACATCCCCAAAACACCCAAGGACAATAGACTTTGGTCCAAAAACACCCACAAAACACCCATGGACAATAGACTTTGGTCCAAAAACACCCCTAAAACACCCATGGACAATAGACTTTGGTCCAAAAACACCCATGGACAATAGACTTTGGTCCAAAAACACCCCCAAAACACCCATGGACTACAGCCTTTGGTCCAAAATCACCCATGAACTAAGATAAGTGAAAAGATGCAAGTCCATGAACCATCTCCCCCACCTCTCCCTATCACGCGACGTACATGAGTGCGCCGCATTCTTTTGTCAGTGTATGATTGAGTAAATAAATTTATAAAACAAACTTAACTAAAATGCATGCTAAACATAGCAAACAAAATATTAACTATAGTCTCTACATAAAAAAATAGCTAAACAGAATCGCAATACGTTAAAAAATAACAATTAGTTTATCAAAACAATAGAAAAGGAGATAAAAAAACACCGGCCACCACAAAGCTCCATGGAGAGCACCTCTACTATCCCAAAGGTCTTCACCGACCTAGGCCCTCTCGTAAATATTACATGAGAAAGTCAAACACATGGAGAGAGTACGTCTAGCCTCACCTCCGACCACCACACACATATATGCGGAGAGATCATCGATTATTTTACCCTCACACACACATATACTCACACACGCTCAAGCAGTAACCCAGACCAGAAAAGTTTAATGATATTGTCGGACAGGTTGGGAGAGAGGTATCTTAACCAGGAATCGAACCCACTCACTCCAGCCCAACTCTTCCAAAAATATCTGGAGTGAGTGGGTTTGAAACCTGGTCAGGTTACCTCTCCCAACCATAAAAGTTGTCAGTGCTTTTGCGTTACTCACACGGCAACCAAACTACCTACAAAGCCGCTTTATTAAACATTCTCAAGCTGAAGGAAGGAATGTCATCATGATATCTTTTTGGTTAGTGTACAATGTACATTTATTATTTACAGAAATACAGCAGGTACAAAACAGGCCTTTGGCGCCAAATATGCCCGGGTGGGGCGACTGGCGTGATTTAAACTGTCGGAGCAGAGGAGTCAACAAAACATAATGTAGACTTGTTCCTCAAGCCATACCGGTAATCCACCAAAGGCTTCACTGTTTTTCAAGCATTCACCCGCCTGTGTATTTTCATCTGACGGTCAATTGCAATGTCCTCACTTTAATTACTCGGCTATTTATGAACATTTGGAAGTTAAATATGTTGTTAATTATGAGTATTTGGTAGTTATACAATGCAGACATAAAAGTTTCATATTTTTTCATTAAGTATTGAGAAATCAGTTGCTTAAGGATCAATTTACCGTCAGTTGGAAAGAAATAGACTATAGTTGTTTCATCACACATAGTTCCAGTTCATCTTCTTTTCTTTAATATGATTTAATTTTCTTTCTTCACTGTATCAACATTTTTCTTCATGACACACTCTCGCTCTTAACAAAATGTACCTTTCCTTTCATATTTTACATGTGTGTGTATTGGGGGAAGAGAGAGATGTGGATGGTTAGATAAATCAACAGATAGATATTTTCTCTCTCTTCTGTCTCTCAGCCATTGTCCCCTAACAGTGTTTTTCCTTGTACAGTACCTATTAACAAAATATAGCATAGATTAGGGGACTCTCTTTCTCTCTCTAACTTTCTTATTATTTCACATGGGGTCTCTCTCTCTGTCTCTGTTTCTCAGCTATCTCCCACAGAGTGTTTTTTCCTATACCTCTTAACAAAACATAGCGTAGATTTGTTCCTCACGCCACAATCCACCAACTTGGCTTAATCATTCTTCAAGTCTCTGTGTCTCTCACCCCTTGTTCCCATGAGAGTGTTTTCCCTTGTACCTCTTAATAAAACATAGCATAGATTAGGGGATTCTCTTTCTAAAACTCTATTATTGTTTCAAATGGGGTCTCTCTCTCTCTCTCTCTCTCTCTCAGCCATTATCCACCACAGAGTGTTTTTCTCTATACCTCTTAACAAAACACAGCATAGATTTGTTCCTCACGCCACAATCCACCAACTTGGCCTCATCGTTCTTCAAGCGTTCCCCCTCCACTGACAGCCAGTTGTTCTGCCACACATATTTCCAGCTGATCTTCTTCTTCTGGCCTTTACGACTCTGGGGATAAAATGGCAAGGTAAGTTACAGGTCTCCCTCGATTTACGATTGGGTTATGTTCCTGAAAACCTGATCTTAAATAGAAAAATCGTATAGCGAACCCTAAAATTAATGGTGTAAATTGGGATATGTTCTGAGACCAGCCAAAACTCAAACCCAAACATCTAAAAACCTATAATAATATCATAAATTAGGGCATCGGATAGTGAGGGAGATATGTATTTGGGAATCTAGCTGGAGACCCCAAATGGGCCTGGGTCTCTGGGTATTTCTCTTGGAAGACCTAGAGGTGTGTGATTTGGTGTTTTGTTTTGTTTTTCTGTTGTGTTGTGATGTCCCTGTTCGGGCTCTGTCTCCGCACAAATATACTGTACATATGTATAAAATAGTGTATGTGCCAGAGTATATACGGTCGTGCTAATAATTCATGTCCCAGCTGTCATTATGTTTGGCTTGTTCTGTGCTGTATTAAAGTCTGTCAGATGTTGAATAGGGTAGGGAAGTGTAGGAACATGTTTATATATTTCACTCGATATGAAGAAATGAAGCTTAGATGTTGCCGATACCAATTATTGGTCAAATCGTACCGTACAGAAGAAGTTAATTAAAATGTAAAACTTGCAAACTAAACAAACCAAAATTGGGACAAGGACAATATAAAGTCAAATTAAATTATCAAAATCGCTATGTGGAAACAACGTTTACTAAAATGAAAATTATTAAATAAAAGAACACAATCCACCACATAGGGTGTACATTACTACATGAGCAAGTTAATCTGTTTCCCAAGCAAACTAATCGCACATATAACAACGCACTATCGTCACGTTAAAGGAAGTAGTCAAGTTTGGGAAGTCCGGGACGTTCTGGCAAATTTTACTAAACTCTGCATGAATAAAGAAACTATATGTTAAATGTCAAAATATTATTTAAAATCAAATTTGCAACATGACAAGACATTAACAATAGTACAAAATACAAATATTGATAAGATATCTATCTATCTATCTATCTATTGCCTGACGCCGTGATCCCCGAAGGGGTGGCCACGAACGAACCGCCCCCATGCACTCTGTCCCCAGTCAGTCGACGCCCCTCCCCCCAACCAGCACCGCCTTCGTTCATGTACTTCCTCACTCCATCCTTCCACCTCATATTCGGTCTACCTCTCCCCCTCTGTCCCTCCACCTCGCTCTCGTACACCCTCTTAGTCATTCTCTCGCTTTCCATACGTTCCATATGGCCGAACCATCTCAAGTTGTTCCTTTTCACACTTTCCAGCACATCTACCTCCACACCACACCTCCTTCTTACTTCCTCATTAGTCTGTCTATCCCTCCATGTAACTCCGCACGCACTCCTTAAGTAATTCATTTCCACTGCTCTCACTCTTGGTCTGAGTCTCTCAACCAACGTCCATGCTTCGCTTCCGTAAGTCAGTGTCGGGATTACCACACTGTCATGCAAGGACTTCTTCACTTCCATACTGACCACCCTATTTCTTGTTACTGCTTTTAGCGTTCCTACAACCCTCTTCCCCTGTTGTACCCTCTCCCGCACCTCTTCATCCATAGTCCCATCTTTACTCAACACACTGCCCAGATACTTAAAAGAGTTGACGATCTCCATAGCCTGACCGTTCAGCTTCACCTCACACTCTGTGACTTCACCCCTTTCGAAGACCATAACCTTGCTCTTCCCCGTATTTACCTTCAAATTCCGTTTTTCGCACACTGTTCCAAACTCATTTACCAGACCCTGCAACTCCCATTCATTATCACTCATCAGAACTGTATCATCCGCAAACAGCAGTATAGGTAGCTTCCACTCAATTCCCTCCCTTTTCAGCGATACACCAACATCCACTGCTCTTGATAGTATTTCTTTCATAACTCCATCCATATATACAGTAAACAACCACGGGGACATCACACACCCCTGTTTCAAACCAACATTCAGGTCAAAGAACTCGCTCTGCTCTCCACACTACTATATAATCTATATCTATATCTATATACTATATCTATATCTATACTATATCTATACTATTACAAAATAATATATAAAATACAGTACAGCACTCACTAACGATAGTGCTATCGGGTAGGTACCTGTAAGCATAGCATGCCTCAAGTGACCCCTATCAATAACTACCCTACAAATAACCTACATTTATAGCACAAATAAACTAAGGAAATCGCAAAAGTAAGCAATTGATACTATCGACAATGAATACATATAATATAAAGACAAATAATTACAAAATATGAAGTAACAACAGATTTAAACAAAGAGTACTCTTTTAACAAGAACAATAAATTTAAAAAATCATCACTATTAATAATAATAGAAAAAGAAAAAGAAAAAGAAAAAGATAAACAATAAATACAGACAAAAAGTAAGCAGAGGTTATACAAGAAACTTCAAGTTAAAAATGCTTGATTAAAATTATTGATGTCAAATTTTAGAATACAGTCACAATAATTGACCCTAAAAAGATTAAATTTATGGAACAATTTACTTGCCTCAAAAGTAGGTAATGTTAGGTAATAAAATTCTCCTGGGTGACCTAGATGTGTGTGAATTTTGTGTTTTGTCTGTGTTTGTTCGCTGTTTTGTCTTGTGTTTTGTGTTTTCCTGTTCTTGCTCTGTCTTGAGTCGGCCACCCCCAAGGAAAAAATAAATAAAAATATATATATATATATATATATATACTGTACTGTATAGAGGAGAAATAAAATAAAAAAATAGGAAAAGTGGAGATTGGGCCTGAGCATATAGATAGTTAGATAGATAGATAGATAGAATAACATTATTATGAAACTTAGATTTTGAAGCTGCCAGACTCCAATTGCCTGTAAAAATTAATGGAAACAGAGCTTGTGTGCTACTGCCTTAACCCTTGCAGTACCGGAGACATCTTTTTTATTTAATTTCAGCTACATTTAGACGACTTTATTAAGCTTAGGAAGGATATATCGTAGCTAAAAGGATTGAGAGTCTATAGCCTTTTAAATGATAGACATCCTTCCTAAGCTGAATAAAATAGTCAAATAGTACCCAGAATTTAACCCTTACAGTCCCAGGCCTGAGTATATTCGTCAGTAGATAAGTAACTCCCCAGTCCCAGGCCCGAGTATATTCGTCAGTAATGTACTTTCCTTGTAACTGCCTGTACAACCCTGTAGTTGGTAACACGACTGTTTAAGCACTGCTACCAGTCTGGCAACACTTCTCAGCTTATATAAGACCCGCTGAAGGGTGACTGGGCCACAAGGGATTGGGGTTCTCGCAGAGAGGCTCCAGTCCTGACGTTATTCTTGACTTACAGTGTGCTGGCTTAATAATCCAATAGGGTTGATAGCCTCTGAAGTCCTATTTTAACTAATATATGACTGGGCCAGTCTTGCTCCATCTCTTGAGGTGAAAAGGTGGTCTCTCCTGCCATTTTTGCCACAGTGCTTGGGACTGCAGGGGCTTTTATTACTGTATCCTAACGGTATTTTTTTTTTTTTCTATGTGATTGAGGGAGGCAAAAGGCATAACTGCCTATAGCGAGTGCCTCCCCCATAGTTGAAAGAGTGACAGGGCCAAAATCAAGGGACGTTCGAGCCAAAATGCCTGGACACACGGAGTTTGAAGCAATTTAAGTCATAGGAAGAGGGAAAGACTGATTCTGGGAGAGAGTTCCAGAGCTCAGCTGTTGAGTAGAAGAAAGTTTGAGAGTAACGTTTCACTCTTGGGTTGGAGAGTTGCACAGAGTAGGGGTGGGATTGAGTTGCAAGACGGGTACCACGTGCCCTACGTAAAGGAGGTGGTATGCACTGGGATAGCTCTGAGGAACACTGATTATTATAGTAGCGATAGAATAGCGAGAGAGATGCAACATTGCGGCGGAGAGAGAGAGATTGCAGAGAGTTGGTGAGTGGACGGGAGTTAATGATACGAAAGGCCTTCCTTTCAACTTTGTCTAGGAGAGCAGTGTGAGAGGAACCTCCCCACACATGTGAACAATACTCAATACAAGGGCGCACTATGCCCCTGTACAGAGCAAGAAGCTGTGCAGGGGAAAAGAACCCCCTAAGGCGGTTGAGCACACCCAGCTTCTGGGATGCTGCCTTAGCAAGACTGGTAATATGGTCCTTCCAAATGAGAGCAGAAGAAAAAGAGACACCAAGAATATTGAGAGAAGATGAAGGGTTGATTTTTGTATTGTTGAAGAATAAGGGATAGTCCGCTGGGAGATCCTGACGGGTAGATAGATGGAGAAATTGGGTTTTGGAAGCATTAAAGTTAACAAGGTTTTCTCTGCCCCAATTGGAAATAGTATTTAGATCAGAATTTAAGAGTTCTATGGCTTCATTACGTTTGTCGTTGAGGGATTGCTGGCTGGGGCGTTCTGAAAAACTAATGGAGTAGTGCAAGGTTGAGTCGTCTGCGTATGAATGGATGGGAATTAAGGTACAGTTAAGGAGATCATTTATAAAAATTAGAAAGAGAATAGGAGATAGGACAGAGCCCTGAGGAACACCGGAGTTTATAGAGTGAGGAAGTGAACAATGGCCGTCCACAACCGCGGCTATGGAACGGCCGGAAAGGAAATTAGAGACAAAGGCACAGATGGAGGGATAGAAACCGAAGGAGGGTAGTTTAGAAATTAAAGATTTATGCCAGACTCTATCGAAGGCTTTCGATATGTCTAGTGCAATAGAAAAAGTCTCACCGAAGTCCCGAAAGGAGGATGACCAAGAGTTAGTAAGATATGAAAGAAGATTACCAGTAGAGCGACCCTTAAGGAAGCCATACTGGCGATCTGAGAGCAGATTATGAGAAGAGAAATGCTTAAGAAATTTGGAAGCAAGAATAGTTTCAAAAACTTTAGAAAGACAAGAGATAAGAGCAATTGGACGATAGTTGGAGGGTTGAGAGCGGTCACCCTTCTTTGGGACAGGTTGAATGTGAGCAAACTTCCAGCATGAAGGGAAGACGTTAGAGGATAGACAGAGACGAAAGAGTTTGCCTAGGCAGGGAGTCAGCACGGAAGCACAGTTTTTGAGAACAACAGGAGGAACACCGTCCGGACCGTACGCCTTATTAGTGTTAAGCCCAGAGAGGGTAGAAAGTACATCTTTAGAAGAGATTAGGATATTAGGCATAAGTAAGAGAGAGGAGGGCGGAGAAGGAGGAATAGCACCGGAATCATCCAAGGTGGAGTTTCTAGCAAAAGTTTGAGCGAAGAGTTTAGCTTTGTCAGAGGAAGAAGTGATGGTTGTGCCATCAGAGTGGGAAAGGGGAGGGAAAGACGAGGAAGAGAAATTGTTGGAGAGGTTTTTGGCTAGATGCCAGAAAGCTTGGGAAGAGCTAGAGTTGGATAGTTCAGTGCATTTATTATTGATGAAAGAGTGTTTGGCAAGTCGAAGAACAGATTTGGCTTGATTCCGGGCAGAAACATATGAAGAATGAGAGTCTTGAGTTTTAAGGCGTCGGTACCGTTTGAATGCTTCCTCCTTATTGCGGACAGCAGTAGAACAGGCGTGAGTAAACCAAGATTTTTTAGCATTAGTCTGAGAGAAAGAGAATGGAATGTATGCTTCCATGCCCGATAGGATTACCTCGGTAATGCGTTCAGCACTCTCCGAGGGTCCTCGGCCATGGAAGCAGAAATCATTCCATGGGAAATCAAAGAAGTACTGCCGAAGAGCCTCCCAGTCGGCAGCGCCAAAGTGCCACAAGCGCCGCCGGCTAGGAGGATCGGGTATGGTATGGTATAATGGAAATGTCATTGCGGGTCCTGAATAAAAATAACTCTAATGATTTTCCTACCATGACGCGAGCCACTTGTTTCCTGAGAGCGTTCTTGAATTGTCTGAGGGTGGCTGTGCGAGGAACCACCACCTCCCACCCTCCTCCTCCACCACCATCCTCACCACCCCGAGACACAAACACCCGCATGGCTTGACCGTTCTCCAGTTCAATGAGGGCATTAACCTGTGTGGAATAGGATATCTAGTTAAGAGCTGAGGAGACGATTAGGTATCAGGAGTATCAGTGATGAGATGTGTACTAGCAGGCTTGGATGGTTTGGACATGTGGAGAGGATGGATGAACTAAGTTGGGTGAAAAGATGCAAGTCCGTGAATGTGGAGGGAGCTGCATTGTATTAGGTAAATACAATTAGGTAAATACCAAGGGGCAGACCAAGTAAGACGTCGGATCAGACCTGATCTTGAATAAGGTGTGATCCCACTTTGTTTCTGGTCTGCCCCTTGGTGCAGCTCCCCCCACATTCATGGAAATAATGGTAAATTTGAGTAGAAAAATGATTGGTAGTAAAAATTACCAGAGAAAGAGGAATAAAATAAGAAAAGTTGGAAAGGCTGCAATAATGATAAATAATCTAATTAATTAATTTCACTCCCAACACCAAACACCTCCCAATGAAATTAATGAAAGCATTTGATCCCCCCGGGATAAACAAGGCTTACACTTATTAATGTAAACAGAAAAGAGACCAACCTCTTCGGGCGTAACATGTGGATGTAGGTCTGAGAGGAGAGGGTCATTTTCTATCAACCTTCCCACCGCCTTCTGGAAAAACACCTTCAGTTCCGCGTGGGAGAAATTTTGGCCGTCGTCGTTTGCATCCCCTTCTGCTTGGCCCACTACACCGTTTGTGCCGGCTTCGTTGCTTTTATCGGAGTTTTGTTCTTGTGATTCTGGAGGGTGGCTACTTGTTCTTGCATCGTCGGTTGTTTTAAATTCTTGGTGTGATTTTGAAGGTGGCATGTTTGGCTTTACTTTGTCTTTTTCACAGGATTCTTGATGTGATTTTGAAGGTGGCATATTCGACTTTGCTTCATATTTTTCATTAGATTCTTGATGTGATTTTGAAGGTGTATTGTTCGACTTTACTTTGTCTTTTTTACGGGATTCTTGATGTGATTTTGAAGGTGGGTTATTACTTCTTTCTTCCCCTCTATCATTGAATTCTTGATGAGAAACCCTTTTCCTTCGATCACCTGTTTCATTGGATTTTTGTGGTGATTTTAGATGGGATATTTTAGTGTTTCGTTCAGCTGCTCCACAGGATTCTTGCACTGATGTTAGGCTTGAGACTTGTGTTTTTGAGTCATCCATTTCAACTATGAGAGGATTCAAGGCGTGAGCTTCTTAGATGTTCCGTTGAGACAAACTTCAGCATAAATATACTGTATGTTTGAATTTAATCTCTCTCTGGGATGCTTGTGATCAGAAGGTTACTTGTTAGCCGCTGTCCTCTTCTTCTTCCTTCTTAAACAAGAGCTGAAATATATAATTTTCTTTAAATATGATGATGCACGTAAATACATTGTTATTATTATTATATTTTATCCTCTAACTACATGTACTTAATTTTCAGACATAATACAAACTGTTAACTATAATCTTAACTTTGCACATGTATGTATGTATGTATGTATGTACTCAGGCACATACCCCATTGCTGGGGGTGGCTGACTCGAGACAGAGCCCGAACAGAAACAACATTTAAAGTTCCAATTCTTAGGGTCCGGGACCACTTTCGTGTTCCATCGCCCCTTTCTCTGTTTCAGAAGGGGAGGAGGATTCCTAGCCTCCTGCCCCCAATTATACAATACAGTATATACAGTACAATAATAAATTACTAAAATAGGACTTGGTTTTCATTTGACACCCTACCCAGAACTCTAACTATATATACTATATTCTATTTTTGAATCAAGGGTAGGAAAATTTCCATGTCTCCATTTTTATTACCAAGCAATTACCAAGATTATGGGTGAGGGCTGGTCCTATCCAGAGTGAGGTTTGGCATAATCTACGCAACCTCAGCCGTTTCTGTCCGTCTCCTTTACTGTCCTACTTTTCCTTCTGGGGGCAGGGGGCTAAGAATTCTCCTCCCATTGTAAACTGAACTGCTATAGTCTGTATGTTTTGTATATTAAGCTGGTGAGAAACTGACATATCCCCATCTTAATTACTCCACTATTACAAAGTTTTTATAGCCAAATATGGTGTTAATTGTGAAAGCCTGTCTATAATATATTGCAGAAACATAGGATTCATATTTATTTTCACCAACCCACCAATTAATTTACAAATAAATATAACTAGTGAAATCAATGAAAGTAATGAATACATGTGGTACTCCAAGGACTCGAACCTAGGATACTCACACACAAATTCCGCACACTAAGCATTAAGCATTATTCAGAGACAGAGCAGTTATATATTTTTCCATCAAGTAGGCTATCGAGAAATCAACTGCTAGGGGATTCAAATATCCGCCAGGTTAAAAAAAATAGTGTAACCTTTCTTACCTCCCGTCCTGGTGCCGGTCCGTCCTTTATTAAGATGCGTTTGTCCAGCTCGTCCTTGAGGGCCAGCTCCAGGCGATCTACACACCAAGCAGTACCAATATCAGCATCGCGGGTTGCCCACAGGTATAAGGTCCCGGATAATTTGCTGCCTTTTAGTGGTACCTGGAGAGATAAATAAGTCAATGGTTAGATTTATAAAAAGTTTAATTCTATCTATCTAGGCTATCTATTTACTCAGGCCCAATCTCCACTTTTCCTATTTTTTTTCTTCTTTTCTTTTAAAGTTTAATTACAATACAGTATACTGCATACAGGTCTCCCTCGATTTACGATTGGGTTACGATCCTGAAAACCCGATCTTAATTAGAAAAATCATATTGCGAACCCTAAAATTAATGGAGTAAATTGGGGATGCATTCTCGGACCAGCCAAAACCCAATCCCAAACACCTGAAAACCTATAATAATATTATAAATCGGGGCACCGGATAGTGAGGGAGACCTGTACACACATAATGATTAAAATGTAAAACTTGTAAAACAAACCAACTAAAACAGGAAATGCACAATATAAGAACAAAAGAACTTCTCTAATCACTGAGTGGAAATAATGCATTGAAGATTAAGCAAAATGGTACACACACATTGTAAGCCAAATAAGGGTTATTTCACGTGTCTGCATATTTCTTGCATCAGTAGAGTTAATATTGAGTTTTATGATTATATATTGGCATTCAGATGGCCCAGGGAGCCGGTACCGTATATATGAATAATTTTGTTGTATTTGTATTTTTATTCTGTGTTGCGTTGTGTTGTCCCTGTTCGGGCTCTGTCTCAAGTCGGCCACCCCCAGCTATGGGGTATGTGCCTGAGACTCCTGAGTATATACAAACATACATTACTCATTTGTAAGTTACAGAGGTTAATGTTCAAGAGCTGTGGCTTACAAATTTGGAACAGGATATAGTCTATAATTCTATGGTACAACCTCTCCACATTGGCAGACTGGGAGCCAAAGCATCAAATTTATCCCTTGCCCCTCAACTTTCCCTCCATAATTGTTAAGGGGCACAGGACCCTGGATGAGGCTTTGGTGTCCCGGGCGTTTCCGCACCTTCCTCAGCCCCTCGCCAGGGAGCGGCTTCGGTCACCTGGGCTTTCTTAGTGGTAAAGCTGGGAGGGTTCTGTGGGGCGCTTGGTTATGGCCTTGGCCTTGCTCGGGACATTGGGGCTGTTTGGTCAGACAGCCTGGCGAACAACACCAACAACCTCTCCACATTCACCTCACAACGGTGACCAATATATACAAACCTGGAACTGAGCGTTATTGTCTGTACTGAAGTTGTTGACATTATCTCCAAGGTTGAGGCGGCCATCCAGAATTGGTTCCCCAAGGAGATGTGCGATGCCTGGGGGAAGGTCAGGATATTACTACAAAAACTATATAAAAAACATAAAACAATCATATGTTAAAGCTTTTCTTAACTATATTCTGCCTATCATCCTACGATATACGCAAATAACTGTGAAAGTCAAAGGATTACAGGTATTTATGACAGACTTTACCATTTAATTGACCACTTGCGAGTTTCAAGCTATAAGGAAGTTGGAGCTGTAAACATCGAAATCAAACATAAATGCAATAATAATGTAGGCTTCTAATGGATAGACAATGTGATGAATTTGGTTTTAGGTAGGCTATATATAAATGTGCTAAGACCATATTTTAGCTGGTCATTCTGCTAAATATGTACAAAACTCCAACTTCCTTATAGCCTGAAACTCGCAAGTGGTCAATTGAGCGGCCTGTCAAAGTGGGTAATATCCACCATCTCCCTATGATGATAGAGATGCAGTATGGTCGTGCTAATAAGTCATGTCCCAGCTGTCATTAAATTTGGCTCGCTCTGGGCTGTATTAATGTTTGTCAGATGTTGAATAGAGTGGGTAAGTGTAGGAACATGTGTATATATTTTACTCGATATGAAGAAATGAAGCTTAGATATTGCTGATACCAATTATTGATAAAAACATACTTAGTGTCGAGACGTCACTTATTAGCGCGATTGTACACTCCCTTGATTGACAGGGCTAGGGCGTGACCTTGTTACAGGGACTTTACTGGACATTTGCTTCAAATTGCTAGACCTAAGCATCCAAGGTCATGACATCTACAAAAGGCACGGGCAGGGATCGAACTGCCAACCCTTCGATTAGCAGCCAGACGTGCTACCAAACATGCCCCGGCCCTTGGCACTATCTCCCTATCTTAACATAATTTTATCAATTTCTGGACACAAACATTTTCACACACACTCCTTTGCACATATATACACATACAGTACACAGTTAAGGTGTGTCAAACGAAAGCAGAGTTCATTATTTTTAGTATCTATTATGCGAAGACAAAATTTTGGTTTATAGTACAGTATAAGTACCCGTGGAATCGAGAAACTTCTATCTGAGGTAGACATTAACAAAGCGACTGGACCAGACAATATACCCTGCAGGATACTCAAGGCGAATGCTGCCATTCTTGCCCCTATCCTGCAGGTTATATTCTCACAGACCATTGACACCGGAGAACTTTCCCATGACTGGCTATTGGCAAACGTGACTCTTATTTTCAAATCTGGAGACAGAACCCTCCCTGTTAACTATAGACCTGTTTCGATTACCTCAGTTCCTTGCAAAATTTTAGAACATATCATCCACCGACATTTAATGGACCATCTAAATAGGCAAAATATACTGACTGACGCACAGCACGGCTTCCGGCCCAAACGGTCGTGCGAGACACAACTACTTGTGACCACACATGACATTTCCCAAACCCTTGACCCCAAAATTCGACAAGTAGACGCCATAGTACTAGACTTTGCCAAAGCCTTCGACAAAGTCCCTCACCAAAGACTGTTAGCTAAGTTAGATTATTATGGCATCCGAGGACCACTTCTTCACTGGATTAAGACTTTTTTGATCAATCGGGATCAACGCGTTGTTCTCGAGGGTTCTCATTCTTCCACTGTGTCTGTAACTTCTAAGGTCCCACAGGGCACTGTCCTGGGTCCCCTACTTTTCCTTTCATACATAAATGACCTCCCACTATCGCTTACTTCTACTACTAGACTTTTCGCAGATGATAGCTTAGTTTATAGACCAATTACTAATAGGGACGATTGCCTTCGACTACAGGACGACTTAACTGCGCTTGAAGAGTGGGAAGCCAAGTGGCAGATGACAGTTAGACCGGACAAATGTCACCATATCCGTTTCACCCGTTCAAACAAAATCATCCCATTCTCCTACAAACTCCATAGCACTTTTCTGGATACTGTTCCCTCCAACAAATATTTGGGGGTCCACATCTCAGTGGACATGAGGTGGACCACTCACGTTAGCAGCGTCAGAGCAAAGACTAATAAGGCCCTGGGCTTCCTGCGTAGGAATCTCACTAAGTGCACCGCAAACATTAAAATTCTAGCATTTAAAACACTTGTTCGGCCACACTTAGAATACTGCGACACCGTCTGGGATCCACACACTTACAACAATATAAATAAACTAGAGGCCATACAAAACAAAGCTGCAAGATGGATCAGATGTGATTACAGACACACTACATCTGTCACTTTGCTCAAACAAGATATTAAACTCGACCCACTTGCAACAAGAAGACAAATGCACAGACAACAGATGTTATATAAAATCACTAACAACTTAGTAAACATAGACAAAGATATATATCTATACTGTACAAGTATACGATTTACAAGACGTAGCCACAAACTAAAATACCACACGTATCAGGCAAGCACGGACATATTTAGATAATAATTTTTTCCCCGCAGCATCCAAGAGTGGAATCACCTCCCATCTCATGTAGTTAATAGCCCCACCCTTGATTAATTTAAAACTAGGATCACCAATCATTACATCCCTAATCCTGATCCTGTCCCCAACCATTAGTCCTACAAGCACAACCCCCGCATATCATGCTGCCCAAGAGCGGCCCTCTGCGGGTCCCTCAACGTAAACGTAATGTCTTTGGAAGTGACAAAATGGCCACAACAATTCAATTTTATGCAAATTTTTTAGTATTCCTTCTCATATTCATCAAAGTCTTCAAACAAAATTGTTCCAGTATGACACCAGGCACAGTTACACACTCTCTTCTACCTCTATGTGACCGGACTATATTGAGACTGTCTCGGTAATACGGAGTGTTCTTTATGCCAGTCTCAATGCGTCCCTTGAAGTAATAGAATGCCCCGATGACAGCAAATCCCCCAAAACTGGCAGCACGAGCTAGTGTGGGGAGGCTGGGCAGAGAAAACATCACAGTCACCCCTGCAAGAAATAGAAAATAAGATATTGAATAAAGCCTAATGGTTATAGGTAAAGATTGTGTTAGCGGGCGTATCGTCTGCTTCGTTTACATGGTCGCACGCTCGCAGTTACATTCGTGTCTAATTTGACTGCTTTTTCTTACAAAATTATCCCACAGCCAGCTGTTATTTGCCCCTGTAGGTAATATATATGATGATGACAATAAGTGATGGGGGGTGACGGGGACAAAGCCCCACTCAACCCATTATTGTATCCCACAGCCAGGTGTTAGGTAAATTGTTTTGTTACTGACCGTGGGATCCGATACAATAATGGGTTGAGGGGGGCAAAGCCCCCTTGACTTATTATCATCATCATATATATTATGTGTGGTAATCCCGACACTGACTTACGGAAGCGAAGCATGGACGTTGGTTGAGAGACTCAGACCAAGAGTGAGAGCAGTGGAAATGAATTACTTAAGGAGTGCGTGCAGAGTTACATGGAGGGATAGACAGACTAATGAGGAAGTAAGAAGGAGGTGTGGTGTGGAGGTAGATGTGCTGGAAAGTGTGAAAGGAACAACTTGAGATGGTTTGGCCATATGGAACGTATGGAAAGCGAGAGAATGACTAAGAGGGTGTACGAGAGCGAGGTGGAGGGACAGAGAGGGAGAGGTAGACCGAATGAGAGGTGGAAGGATGGAGTGAGAAAGTACATGAACGAAGGCGGTGCTGGTTGGGGGGAGGGGCGTCGACTGACTGGGGACAGAGGTGCATGGGGCGGTTCGTTCATGGCCACCCCTTCGGGGATCACGGCGTCAGGCAATAGATAGATATATATTATCAGCAGGGGCAAAGGTAATTGTTTCAACTTTACATAAACGGCTTCTCCCGGTCTCCGACGTGCATGATCGCCACCTAGCGAGGATACTCGCTGACGTAAACAATCAGTCACGTGACTCGCCAGCCTTCTCCGGACCTCCAACGACAATATTGTCATTACCCTAACCTAAAAACCTAATCTAACTTGGGAGCTGCCGCCCCCAGAGTCCAGACCCCGCTGCTCTTAAAAATTATGTAGAAGACGTCATATTACTAGAAAGCACTGGGGGGAGTTGATGGATGGATGTAGATTCCGGGCGTACGGTCGTCATTGTTTACATGGGGCGATCGCCGAGGTTAACTTCGCGTCTATTTTGAAGGCGATTTTTTCAGTTATTTGCCCCCTGCTGGAAATAAATACTGTATGATGATGACAATATGTCATGGGGGGGTGAGGGGGGGCAAAGCCCCCTCAACATATTATTGTATCCAATGACATTCAAAATAGACGGAAACATGATTGCAAACGTCCGACACCCCCCCCCCCCCCCCCCTGCCGCCGTCAAGTTTACATTTGTCGATCGCCGTGGTTAAGTTCGCGTATATTATGACGGCGATTTTTTTCGGTTATTGCCCCCTGCTGGCAATATATATGATGATGACATTATGTCATGGGGGGGTGAGGGGGGCAAAGCCCCCCCCTCAACATATTATTGTATCCAAAGGCAGTCAAAATAGACTGGAAGATGATGACAAGCGTCCCGACACCTGTCCGCGTAGGGTACACAAGGCTGGCGGTACGCCCGAACTCTACATTCTACCCGAGAGTGAAAAACACGTCCAAGATCGCGCATCGTAACAATAGCCTAGATAACAGAAATTTCGAGGATAAGCTCGTCTGATATATCGTCTGTCCACAAATAATAATATTATGTCATAAATTTGGCACTTCCGTTCTGAATTTCACTAGGCCTATTCTATGGATTCCTACAGCCATAGCCAGTGCAAGGCTCCTTCAATTATACCAGTTAGCCTAGGCCTATTCTATCCTGGTCTATTTCAAGGCCTAAGGGTGATGTTATATATTTTATATGGTGCAGTTTTGGTATAGCCAAGTAGCCATTTAGAGAATTCAGCGACTATTCCGTTCTTCTGATCTAACCAAACCTAGCCCTATTAGTGGGAGCTACCTTCCCCACTACCCCACTGAAATGAATAAGCCTAGCCATGCTAGGCTACTAGGCCTATATTAAAATTGCAGCTTTTAAAATTTACCATTGTACCATTTTATTAAAGTTATCCCTCATTCAAAGATAGCCTACAGTAGGATGGAATGGATTAGCCAAGGCCTAGGCTAGAAGTTTAGAAAAATTAGCCTAGACTAGTTAGACTAAGTTAGCCAATATGGGTAGAGACATTAGGTTAGATAGGCTAGTATAGAAATATTGAATTAAATACTGACAAATTACAACAATTTTACGAATATACGGAATTTTACCTCGTGTCAGCTGATTTTGGTGAACAATTTGACAGGTTCAAACTTTCAATATTTCGCCATTTACTCTCAATACTTTCACAAAAATAACCATTTATCTTATAATTTACCCAAAACTGACATAGTATTAAATAAACTATATTTTACTATAAATAAAGCTGAATGTAACATTAGCAACTAAACATAAAATCATATGTGACGAGAAATTATATTTACCGAAGTGTATATCACATGTTTACGTCAAATAATTAAATTCGAGTTTCAACGAAAATGTATTTAATAACATTTGACCTATCTGTATTATTTGAGCATTTAAATATTTTATTAAGATTTGACACATAAGCATTATAGAGTTTGAATATTTTTTAAATATAAATAAAGATGACGTCATAAATAGTGTTGCAGATTTAATTACTTTATTGCTAGATCTAGAAATTTGTATGTAGCGTCAATTATTAACATTTAACAACATTAATGTTAGTTATATGTAGCTAATTCGACCTACGTGTACTTAATGGTATATTACTTACACAATCTTCTGGCAAAACTATGCATTATATACCTATAGTACAAATGTAGCGACTTTGAGATATAATTTAGCGACTTTGGCGTTATCTGGTAACGCTGCAAAGATGGCGGCGCCGACACTTTCTTTGAGCGTGAGTCACACTTATTTCACATTTTGGACCATTTATAAAAGACTAATGACACTGATAAAATATGTATTACCCATTCAGATATCAGGGTTTAATTTGAGGTTATTATTTAAGTGGATAATTAATGTTAAGTTATAAAAAAATGCTCGAGAAATTATTGTTTTTTGACAACTTTGGACAATTCAAATGTTGGAGGTTATTTTATCGACGTATTTTACTGCCATGGCATATTTTTAGCATGCTAATATCCATCCTGAGACAAGTATTATGTTATCAAAGGTTATTTCAAATCCATTTATACATTTCCTTCGTTAGAGGGTGACAGGGCGTGCCTGGCCTCAATTTGCTTAACTCACTTGAGGGTGGGAGACTGGGAGTTTAGGCTAGGGCCGCTAGGCCTATTTTTTTTTTCTCAGCCCAAACTTCAGAGTAAGCTACATTACACCTAGCTTAGGCCTATCAATATAGCCTAGTCATTGCAGAATCAGTCATAGGCCTAGGCTAGGCTTTATATGTATGCTGTGGGAGAATATTTTCAAAGGGGGGCATTGCCCCCTTCACCCGGGCCCTATGACTATGTTTCATCATCATACATAGGCTATTGCGATCAGGGGGGCAAATAACAGAAACATAAAAACGGTCAAAATAGACGGGAACGTAAACGCGAGCGTGCGAGTATTGTAAATAAAGCTGGCGATACGCCCGGAGCCCGGATAGGCTATATAGCCTAGTACATACATACTCATAGCCTACGTAATAATGTTAGGCCTACATACCGAAACGGAAAATAGCCTATGTTTGTTTGAAATTAATCTCATTCATTCATTCATTCATTAGGCCTATTCTCTCCTTCATTCCCCTTTAATTCATTCATTATTCATACAAATTCACCTTTCATGCATTTATTAACTTATTCATTCATCCATCAATTATCATAATGATTAATGAATTCATGCATTAATCTGACTGGGGACAGAGGTGCATGGGGGCGGTTCGTTCGTGGCCACCCCTTCGGGGATCACGGCGTCAGGCAATAGATAGATAGATAGATTAATCTTTCCTCTATTTATCCATTATTCATTCATTCTTATTTCATTTTTATTTAATTCATCCTTCAGTCCTTCATCCATCCATCCTTCAAATATGTATCCCTCATTCATCCATCCATCCATTCAGTCATTCATCTATCCTTCATTCATCATTCATCCATCCTTTATTCATTCATCCATCCTTCTAGAATTTCACTGATAAATCCAGCTATCTTACAGTTTCTTACAGTAGATCCTCTGGAAAAAGGCAAACTATGTCTGTGTATCCAGCTCAGTACCAGTACTTGCACTGCTGCGGTCGTTCACGGTGTTGGCGGCGGCGGTAGCAGACGCAACATTTTTACTATTCTGTATTTTTGTTTTATAATCAAACTTCAAATCTTCTCTTCCCCATGCTTTATCAAGATTACTTTCAAACTCCCTTATTGATTCGGAATCGACTACATACTGGGGCAGTGCGTTCTACTCATTTACCACTCTATCACAAAATGAGTTCTTTGCCTTCTCAAGCCTATTTCTTTCTTTGTAAATTTTCTTAGAGTGTCCTCTCGTTCTTGTTCCCTCCCGCATCAAGAAGATACCTTCACACACATCCTCATCGTACTTTCCTGACACTATCTTAAAAGTCTCTATCATATCCCCTCTTTCTCCTATATGCCAGTGTCGGAAGCCTCAGTGTCCTCAACCTCTGCTCATAGCCCGCGTTCTTCAACGTTGGTACCAGCTTGCTAGCTCTCCTCTGCACTTTCTCCACTGCTTCTATATCCTTTACCATATATGGAGCCCACACCTGGTTCGCATATTCCAGGTGCGGCCTAACCAGCGCTGTATAGAGATTCCCGAAGATTTCTTCGTCAAGTGACACAAATGTCCTCCTTATCAGCCCTACAATTCTATTGGCTTTGTTTATCTTTTCCGCTAAATGTTCTGAGAAATTTAACTTATTGTCTATCACTACTCCTATATCCTTTTCTGCATTCACTTCCTCCATCGCTTCATACATACTGTATCCTACCTTGTCTATCTTGCTGGTCCCAATCCGCATGTACTTGCATTTTTTTGGATGAAAAGGCATTAACCAATGCTCAGACCATCCCTTCATGCCCTCCACATCTCCTTGAAGCAAACCCATATCTTCCTTACTCTTCTATACAGCTTAGTGTCATCCGCATACAGGTATACCTCACTTCCATTAGTTATAACTTCAGGCAAGTCGTTGATAAATATAACGAACAGCAGTGGTCCCAACACAGATCCCTGAGGTACCCCACTTGTAATTTCCCTCCACCCCGAGCCTATTCCATTCACCAGTACCCTCTGTCTCCGATCTTTCAGGAAGGCTTCTATTCATTTCACACATTTCTCCCCTATATTATAGCTTCTAACTTTCTCTATTAACCTTTTATGTGGGACCTTATCGAAGGCCTTCATAAAATCGCAATATACAGTACCACGTCTATTACATCACCATCTTCTAGAATTTGCATCCAATCATCTACCACCTTAATTAGCTGTAGTACCGTCGACCTCCCCGGCAAGAATCCGAACTGTCTCCCACTGAAAAGTTGGTTTGACTTCATATGATCCATTATTCCTTCTCTAATTACCGTTTCCATTAGTTTACACACAACACTTGTCAAACTGACTGGTCTATAATTCCCTGGGTCATTTCTCTTTCCCTTCTTAAATATAGCTGTTATGTTCGCCTCTCTTCAGTCCATCGGGATTTGTCCTGTATTAAACGATACCTCAAATAACATTTTCAATGGCTCTACTAACATCTCCCCTCCTTCCTTTATGATTCTTGGGTGTATCCCATCCGGTCCCGGTGACTTACTTCTGTTCATTTTTTCTATAGCCCTTCTTATTCTAGCATGGGAAAACTCTATTAGTTCTAGTGCCAGTGCTTGTTTGATGGGAATAGTAGGCACTGCATCCTCCGACTCCACTGTTAGTACCCCCCCAAAGTATTTCCCCAGCACCTCTGCTTTCTCCTTATCAGTCTCCGCTCTACTCCCATCATTCAACCCCCCTACCAGCTCTGGGATCCCTACTCTTCTTGTTAACTTTTCCTGAATGTACTTCCAGAATATTTTTGGATTATCCTTCATATTTCTAGCTATCTCTCTCTCCCTCTCCTTCACCCCCCTCCTTGTTTCCCACCTTATTTTATTGTTTATTTGTCTGCGTTCCAGATCCACTTCTTTAGCCTCTATACTAGTCCCCCTGTTCTTTTTTAACAATTTTAATCTTTCCCACAATCGTTTCTTTCTTCTAATCAATATCCAAAGCTTTCTTTTCATTGGCAATTCTGGGTTAGTTGACTATCATTCAGTCATTGAATGAATGAAGCAATGAAGGATGAATAGGCCTATATGAAGGATGAATGATTGATGGATATTTAACTTTGAAAAGGTAGAGTCAAAAGCATTTTGTCTAATCAACTGATCTACTCTAATTTTCTACAGTAGCCTACTGTATAATGTAGGCCCTACTGTATAATGTAGGCCCTACTTATATTTTTCGTTCCCTCACCCCTCCCTCCCTCTCCTCCCCTACCTTTCCCTTCCTCCCCTCCCCTACTTCTCTGTCCCTCCCCTCTCCCTCCCTGTCCTATCTTACCCTCACCCCTCCCCCCTTTTCCTCCCCTACCTTTCCCTTCCTCCTCTCACCTACTTTTCTCCCTCCCCCCTCCCTCTCTGTCCTATCTCACCCTCACCCCTCCATCCCTCTCCTCCCCTACTTCTCTCCCTCCCTGTCCTATCTCACCCGCCATCCCTCTCCTCCCCTACCTTTCCCTCCCTTATTACTCCATTTCTCTCTACCCCTCCTCTCTCTCCCCCCCCCCCACTCCCTCCCTCCCTCCCTCTATTAATAAAGGCTGGCGGGAATTCTATACAACCCACAGGCTCTAACATGAAGGGCTTGGCTTGGCTCACCTTCCCCTAACTGATTCCTGTCCCATTTCTCCCCCTCCCCCCCCTTTCCCTCCCTCCCATCTCCTCCTCCCTCCCTCACTCACCTCCCCCCCCTTACTTACTTACTTCCTCCCTCCCTCCCTCCCTCCCTCCCTCCCTCCCTCCCTCCCTCCCTCCCTCCCTCCCTGCCTCCCTCCCTCCCTCCCAGTAGTAAGAGTGTTTGATCATATATTGTATTAGCGTTGGTATCTGTTCTCCCTATTTCTTTCTCTCCATTTCCCTCCTCTCTCTCTCTCCCACCTTTTCCTCCCTCCATCCCTCCCTCCCTCACTTCACCCCTCCCTCTCTCCTCCTCCTCCCTCCCTCCCTCTCTCTCTCAGGAGGGAAGGAAAAGGGTTGCTTGCTCTTGTTTTAACTTGTACAGTAGTGAGAGTAAGAGACTTGTTGGATCATTTATTGACTATTATTGTTGGGTATTTATTAATCATGGACACTGCTGCTGGTTGGTTGTATCAAGGGGTTCAAGATTTAACTCCTCCATTGCAGGCTAGTCAATTGATAATATTGTATTATTATTATTATTATTATTATTATTATTATTATTATTATTATTATTATTATAGGCTATCTCTTGGGAGTGCTGGAGGCTTTAGTGATCCCTTGGTCTCTAGGTCTTCTCCTGGGTGACCTAGATGTGTGTGAATTTGTATTTTGTTTTTTATGTTGTGTTGTGTTGTCCCTGCTCAGGCTCTGTCTCGAGTCGGCCACCCCCATCTTATCGGGTATGGTACGGTATGCGCCTGAGTACAGTATATACATGCATACATACATACCATACCCGGTATTGTTGAATTGTTGATAGGATTATGTTCTTCTCATCTCTATTTTTATCTTGTTATTTTTTCTATCTACCTGTATCTATTGCCGGATGCTTCACTCCGATTTATGAGGGTGGCCATACACAAAGCGCCAACAATTGTAACCCCTAGCCTCTGTAACTCACTAACGACTAGAGTAATCAAACTATTATTTCCACCATTTAGGAAGGGTCAGCTAGGGAATAAGTGTGGAAATTTACAGCCTATATACTCCAGATTTTTTTTTAGTTAGGCAAATAATAATAATAATAAGCATGTTACTTATTTCTCACAAGTGCCAATTTTTCCGCAGAATTCACTGGTGCTCGATAAAAAAAAAAGTTAGGGGTCACAATTTCAGGCCTACCTATAATAGATTTCTCTATCTGTCTTTTTATCTATATTCATCTATTCATCCACATCTCTTCCACCCTCCAATGCATACCACGTACAGTACGGTACAGTACGGTACAGTACTCCGGCACAGTACGGTGCCGGAGAAACATATTAACAAGCTCTTTAGCGGAATGTATGCAATGGCCGGGAATATGAAAGTTGCTCTGAACTATTTGGATGAGACCATGGTAGCGAAAATTATGAAGAGTATGATTAGACCAAGATTGGAGTATGCAGCAGTGGTGTGGTCCCCGCATCTAAAGAAGCATATTCACAAGTTAGAAAGAATCCAGAGAGCAGTCACTAGATTGGTTCCAAGTCTCAGAGAACTGCCATATGAAGGGAGGCTAGACAAATTAAATCTACCGAGTCTAAAAGAGAGGAGAGAGAGGGGAGACATGATAATGATGTACAAATGTACCCGGGGGCTGGAGAGGCTGGATAGGGAGGATATATTAATTATGGATACAGGAATAACTAGAGGCCACAGCTACAAAGTAAAAAGACCTACCTGCAAGAACGATATCAGGAAGTTTAGCTTCCCCTATAGATGTATTGACAAATGGAATGGGTTGGAGGAGGAGGTGGTGGGGGCAAGGAACATCCATATTTTCAAGAAAAAATTGGATAAAAAGTAGACTGAGAGACGGGACAACACGAGCTTAGCTCAACTCCTGTAAACTACAATTAGGTAGGTAAATTAGGTAAATTAGGTAAATACTTAATAATAAGAATAATAATAATAATCGGTTTATTTCAAGCCGGCAGCCAATGGGGCTGAAAATACACAGACTTAACCTAGATCTTATCCTAAGGGATCAATAGACTGATCCTGGCTGCTAACGAGAGCGCCTACATACTCCCGAAGGAGTAGGACGTGGGCAGGAGACTTTGTGGGCCCCCCGAGGCGGTCCGTCCAGACCTTGCCTTCACGGCCAGGGAAATTTTTTTGAGAGAACTTCCCCTGCCGGCGCGTGGGATTGAACCCCCGACACCAGAGCTAGTGCTCCCAATACAGAGTACTGTACTAAGCGCGCTCGGCCACCGTGACCGTAAAAGCATACACACATGCATATACATACAGGAATAATAATAATAATCTTCTGGTTACTTATATAGCGCCTGTATCTCCTCCTTCGAGGATTCACAAGCGCTTGGCTTTCTTTAGTCTACCAGAGACCATTACCCATCCCTCTTGCTCATGGGGAGATTGTAACTGCCGGCTATATCCCAGAAAAACTTTTCAATCTGAGCGGGGATTGAACGCGAGACCTTCAAGATGGGAATCAGGCACGCTATCAACTGAGCCAGCCGGACGGCTGTATATACAGTATATACATATACACATACACACAGTATACATATGCACACACATACATACCGTAAGAGAGAGAGAGAGACAGGCATGATAGATAGAGGGTGAAGTTACTTCTAAATAATTTTAACAGACTCCACATTCCTAAATTGTCTTATATATCTGTATTGTATATTTTCAGGTTCGCCTCCAGAATGCCCTGTGTCAGCCTGTGCTCCAACTGCGCATCGAGGAGACGGCTCGCGTCCTAAACGAGTCCAGCAGCAAAGATGCCAGCGTGATTCTTAGGTCCACGGTGGAGAGTATATTTGGCCTTAATGGACAAGTGGGCTGGAATCTGCGTACCATCACCAGGTAAGCGGGATTTTGTTTGAAGTTCTTTTGTCTATATTGTGTCGTCTCTGTTTTGGTTTGTTTATTTGGCAAGATTTACATTATAACTTGGATGAATATGAGAAGGAATACTAGCCAATTAACATGATGTAGCATTGTTTTGGCTATTTTATCAATTCCAAAGACATAATTTGAACTATTAACCACAATTTTATCTTTACACATACAATTATAAAGACGCATGATAATCAACTTGCTATTCTTTTGACTTTCCGCAGATCAGCTCTACCCCGGGAGTTTGATCAGCTGAGGGTGTTTCTGGGAGCCTCGGGACCGTTGTTATCGCTGGCGTACCGTCTGGCCAATGATCCCTTCATGGGCTTCGAGTTTCCTGTTGCTTGGCTGCCGGTGAGTTGATTATTGTTTGTTTCCGGTGATTAGCTAATTGCTAGCTTCTTGGTTACGGGTCGTCTCCCTCACTATCCAATGCCCCAATTTATGATATTATTATTATAGTTTTTTAGGTGTTTGGGTTTGGCTTTTGGCTGGTCCCAGAACACATACCCATTTACGCCATTAATTTTAGGGTTTGCTATACAATTTTTCCCGGACTTCCCAAACTGACTAATTCCTTGAACGTGATGATAGTGTTATGTGTGCGATTAGTTTGCTTGGGAAACATATTAACTTGCTCATGTAGTAATGTACACCCTATGTGGTGGATTGTGTTCTTTTATTTCATAAATTTTATTTTAGTAAGCTTTGTTTCCACAAAGCGATTTTGATTCAGTACTGGGACCTCTCCTATTCCTCATCATGATAGGAGACATCGACAGGGACCTGGAACACTCAACAGCCTCATCGTTTGCAGACGACACCAGACTCATGAAGAAAATCACCTCACAACATGATGCACAGCTACTACAACAAGACTTGGACAAAATCCTGAAGTGGGCAGAAGAAAACAACATGGCCCTAAACGGAGACAAGTTCGAGCTTCTAAGGTACGGGAACAAGAGAGCACTACAAAACGACACCAACTACAAAAGTGGACAGCAAGAAATTACCGCCAAAGACACAGTGAAGGACTTGGGAGTAAATATGAGCAGTGACGCCACTTTTTCCCAGCATATTACCAAAGCCACAACAACAGCAAAACAAATAGCAGGCTGGATCCTGAGAACCTTCCACACAAGAAATGCGAGGTGTATGTTAACACTGTGGAAGTCACTGGTCCTACCACGACTGGAGTACTGCTCTCAGCTCTGGTCTCCCCAAAAAGTAGGAGAAATAACAGAAATCGAAGCCACCCAGAGGACATTCACCAGTAAAATCCATGGGTTTCAACATTTTAACTACTGGGAGAGACTCAAGGAGCTGCAGCTGTACTCACTTCAAAGACGTAGGGAGAGATACATCATCATCTACGTCTGGAAGATTTTGGAAAAAAAGGTACCAAATCCAAACATCCAAGAGACTCAACACCAAAGGTGGGGCTTTGGTTTCCCTGGCGTTTCCGCACCCTCCTCAAGCTCCCCGCCATGGAGTGGCTTCGGTCACCCAGGCTTTATTGTGGTCGGCGGGGAGGGTTCTGTGGGGGCGCTCGGTTATGGCCTTGGCCTTGCTCGGGGCCTTGGGGCTGTTCGGCCAGGCAGCTTGGGGAACAACAACAACAACAACAACACCAAAGGCGAGGGAGGCTGTGCTATGTGAGGACTACGCCGGGATCAACACAAAAAATCAAATCCCTGATCCATCACAGCTTTACATACAATGGAACCAGACTGTTCAACTGTATACCAGCCCCTCTCAGGAACATGACCGGGGTGTCTCCAGACACCTTCAAGAAACACTTGGACATGTGGCTGGCCAAAATACCGGACCGGCCACCAACACCAGGATACCCCAGCACCAACTCCAACCGACTTCTAGAATGGAGAGTGGAAGAAAGGGAGCTGCCTGGTCGCAGTGGAGCCCCAGCTCAACTGTGTCACTAACGGACGGAATACAACAAAGTGTGAACAAAGTGTGACAAGTGATTAGTTATTTTGCCTTTATATTGTCTTTGTCCGAATTTTGGTTTGTTTAGTTTTGCAAATTTTACATTTTAATTTAAGATCGGGTTTTCGAGAACGTTGCCCAATTGTAAATCGAGGGAGACCTGTATTATAATATCATAAGTACCCGGTACAGTAAGCTGAAACCGTATCTTGTGTGGACGACTCGGTTTTTAACTGTCTTGATGGTGTAATTAATTTAATTTAAGTTCTGCATGTGGCGTCCTAGGTTCGAATCCCGGAAGGATCACATAGGCTACTTTAACCCTTATTTAGCGGGCTAGGTGGTCTATTTGACCTTAGCGCCCAGCGTTTTTTTTTACCCTAAATAGGGTTGTTTATGTGATCATTTTCATGCCTAAATAAGACCCAGAGCGTAAAACAAGTATCTATCCCTGAAAGGGCGTAAACAGAGCTTTCCAATGACACCCGAACCATCCTTGTACAACCACTGGTTCTCTGCAACGATCGTGCAACACGAGTGCAAAAACCCTGTAATTAGGTAATTTCCCTACATAATTCCCTGTGTAGCGAGTGTGAGGGGGGAGGGAAGGGTGGGATTCATATCAGTAGGTCCACGCGGTGGTGTGGAGCGGTTATAAGGTTACTACACTCGTCCCACCACTCAGCTCTCTCTCTCAGCAACATTACGTGCTGAAAATGGCACACGACATAAGTTGTGAACCGCCACTTAGTCCAAATTGATTTCACACGACATAAGTTGCGTGCCGCCAATTAAGGGTTATTTACCTTTGGATGTAATTGATGTTGGGAGTGAAATTAATTTATTAAAATGATTTATAACTTATATTTATGATATCTTGGTACCGTAACTAATTTAGTTTGCTTGCTCTTATCATTGAGTTAGTTATACAACCATACCTTATCTTCTAGGTAACCTAGAACCCAGCATATTTTAGTAAGGATGTAGCATTCGGGTGTATCGCTTGTTTTGTTTACATTACTCGTACGCTCGCAATCATGTTCCCGTCTATTTTGACTGCCATGGTATACAATAATAGGTTGAGGCTGCCCCCCTCACCCCTTATGACTTATTGTCATCATCATATATATTGCCAGCAGGGGGCAAATAACAGAAAAAAAAGTAAAAATAGACGGGAACATAACCGCGAGCATGAGAGTATTGTAAATAAAGCTGGCGATACGCCCGGATACTACATCCTTCCCCATCTTTTTAATGCTTCCTTCTCTCCCTTCAGGCCCGCAGTCGTAGTGAGATAGAAGAAGGTACACCGAGTGCCTTCTATGCCAACAAGGTTCAGAACCCTGGACCTGGTAAACCACCCACCAATATCCTGCTCAGTATCCTTTTATAATATTTGGTAATAATAGTGAGATGTGTGTGAATTTATATTTATTTTTTGTGGGGGCTCTGTCTCGAGTCGGCCACCCCCAGCTATGGGGTGTGTGCCTGAGTATATACCGATACATACATGCATACAATAATGGTGGCATGGATGTCTGGTGCCAAACTGCAAAATAGGATACCTAGTGAAGAGCTGAGGACACAGTTAGGTATCAAGAGTATCAGTGATGATACCGGTACATGTCTTGATAGCGTAATAGTTAGTGCGCAGAATTTTGGTGTGAGTATCCTAGGTTCGAGTCCTTGGAGTACCACATGTATTAATAACTTTCATTGATTTCATAAGTTAGGTTTGTTTGCAAGTAAATTGGTGGGTTAGTGATAATATGAATTGTATAGATTAGGATAGGATGACATTACAATAGATAATAATAATATGGTCCTTAACTATATGTTCAGATGCGTTTGAGTACTACATGTTCCAGTTCTGTCAGTTCTTGGTTGGTGTAAACAGTCAGCGTTGGTCTCTGTCTTGGTCTACTGCTGGTGATGCTCTATACCCAACCTTACTGGAGGACTACCTAACAGCGTTCCTACCTTGTGATAATACTATACCCCCTGGTCCAGCTAGTCCACCAGTATCACCAAGAGGGGTGTTGTCTCCTGTGGCTCAACATAGTCCACAACCAACAACAAGGTTAGTTAACCCTTTCACGCATGTGTGGACGTGATCGCGTCCTACAAGGATACTTTTAACCTTTGTGACCCATACCATACCCCATACCATTAAACACATCATAGAAAACTGCATTTCACACAATCACTTAAGCCAACAACACAATCTACACTCCTTGAGAGCTCTGTGGGAAATCCCGACCATGGCCATGGCCTTCCTTAGGGACTCGGGGCTGTTCGGCCAGGCAGCTTAGGGAACGTCAACAGCAACAACAACATTTGTGACCATCAGGGGTGTTTAGAAACCTTTAGTTTAATAACTTCAACCTCTGCAGTTGTCTTTGAGTGAGCTATGGGCAGAAAACTAATTTTGAAGAGGTAATTATGAGATCAAGATAATTCTATTTCTGAATACTTAACGGCAGCATCCGGACCTGAAAGGGTTAAAATATGATTACATTATAATTATGGTCGGGGGATGGGGGAGTGCTGGAGGGACCTTGATGACCCTGGTCTCTGGGTCTTCTCCTGGATGACCTAGATATGTGTTAATTTGTGTTTTGTTTTTTGTGTGTTCATTGTTTTTCTGTTGTGTTGTCCCTGTTTGGGCTCTGTCTCGAGTCGGCCACCCCCAGAAAAAAAAATGGGGAATGGGCCTTAGTAAATAGATAGATTCTATCTATTCTATTCTATATGCTCAGGAATAGAATTGATAGAATCTATAGAATCTATAGATTATAATTATTTTCCTTTTTTTTTCAGAGGAGCCAATCCAAACGTGTACCTGAGTTCCCTGGTGTCCCCCATGGGGCCCCTACGTTCCCCCCCGGGCCCCCCACACCACCACCTCCATCACAGTTACCTGAGGGTGGAGAATGTAGGAGGCCCAGGGTCATCTATAGTGTCTCCAGTACATCATCTACACCATCATCACCAATCACCACACCATCACCATACTATGCACCACCATCATCATAACCCCAACCCACAGCTGAATATATGGACCAGTCAGGTTAGTTATATTATATATATATTCTAGTATAGTATATACCGGTACTCAGGCACATACCCCACTGCTGGGGGTGGTCAACTCGTGACAGAGCCCGGAAAGAAACAATGTTTTAGTTCTTAGGGTCCGGGACCACTTTCGTGTTCCCTCGTCCCTTACTCTTGTCTCATTGAGTAGGAGAATTTTACAAGGGGAGGAGGATTCCTAGCCCCCTGCCCCCAGAAAGAAAAGTAGGCCAGTAAAAGACACAAACAGGTTGGGTAGAGGATGCCAAACCTCTCAATGTATAGGACTACCCCTCACCCTAATTAGTTTTATTATATACAGTACCATACAGTAATCTGATCCAATCCTTCGGGCCAGACCTATGAGAGTTCCGTATGGAGCTCAGTGGTCTGGTTAATCTGCTCTACATAACTAACTAACTAACCATACAATATTTAGCATGACACAGAATTTACCAGAACGTCCTGAACTTTTGAACCTTGAATTTTGACGAGAGTACATTAATATATCTGCGACTATAATTTACTTTGGAAACAATTCACTTGCTCATATGGTGGTGTACATTCTATGTGGTGGTTTTGTGTATTTCATATTTCATAATATTGTTTTGGTAAATCTTCAACATAGTAATTTTGATAAGTTCTTTTGTCTTTATATTGTGCGATTCCTGTTTTAGTTTGTTTGGTTGGCAAGTTTTACATACCGGTATTAACTCGTCTTACGCTCCATACCCCCAGAATCGGCCCATATTGGGCCTTTTGGCCTTAATTGCTTAGGAATGGTAATAGGTAGAAAGATAAGCTTAATGGAAAAATTTAGTTGTTTTTTTGTTTTTAATATTAGTTTAACCAGACCACTGAGCTCTACAAAAGAACTCTCATAGGGCTGGCCCGAAGGATTCGATCAAGATATATAACTAAACGAGTCAAGATAGATCGGGAAGGGCAGTAGGGGTACAAATCGAGGAAGGTGAAGACACGCAGACATTTCTCGCCATTTCACCAGTTCAGCCGGACCACATGAGCTCCACATCAGAGCTCTCATAGGGCAGGGCCGAAGGATGAGGCAAGAACTGCTACACCGCAACACCAACCAAGAAGTGATCAGGGCGAAGAATGAAAGATCAGGTCGAAGGTAGAAAAAATCACATCGAAAAGCAAAAAATGCATTACCGAAGGGAATCAAGTCAGTCCGGCCACATCAGCAACCGAAGAGACAAATCAGGCCAGGAGTACCAGGCCAGGGAGACATGAGATATAGGCTGCCCGAGGACATCAAAATGGGACAGAATAAGAATAGAAGGGGAAAATCATAGAATGAGGAATGAAAAACTACTAAAAATTAGTCAAGCTGAAGACGAAAGCTCGAGGGGAGATAGGAAGGGTAAGTACCACAACCATCCCCCATCAAGCTCCAGTCGCCGGCCCCGAAGCCCCCCAACCGCGTCAAGGAGAGTAGTATTAGGGGGGGGAAAAATTTAGTACTTACTGTAAAATGTAGTACTTACTGTTGTCTTGATCCTGGCGTTGACCGGACATCACTATGTTGTCTGGTTGTTGTGTTCTGAGGGTGTGAAAATTAGCGCTTGGGAATATTATTATGTAAAACTTGCAAAATAAACAAACCAAAACTTATACGAACACAGTAAAAAGACAAAACCACTAATCTAAATTGCTATGTGGAAACAACGCTTTAGTAAAATAATTTTTAAATAAAAATACACAATCCACCACATAGGGTGTACATTACTACATGAGCAAGTTAATCTGGGAGTAAAAGAGTACGGTATTAAGAGGACACCCGAGTTCCGTGGTTAAAGTTCAGTGTGGAGTATAAGAGGACACCCGTATTTGAAGTGTTAATTTAACTCCATATAATTTTCTTTTTTCTCTCCTCTCCCTCAGATCTTGGTACAGGTGATGATGGAGATGTGGGTGAACCAATGCCTACCTCCCCCCACCCGTTCCCCCACCACCCGCCTCCACCACCATCACCACCACCACCACCACCCAGCATCACCAACACCCACGTCACAGGTACGCACAAACTTAAGGGGGCCCAACTCGTTTTTGTTTTCTCTCTGTCCCAAAAAACTTAACCATTCCACCCAAACATTTTGACAAGTTTATTTATTGTTTAATCCATTTTTAATCTTAAGGAAGGAGTTAGGGGGGGGAAAAAGGGTTTAATTCAAGCAACCTTTCACGGTGATATTCGTACGCTCTAAGTCACAATCATTACGCGTCTAATTTGACCGCTTTTTTTTCTTCAATTATTCCACAGCAAGCTGTGATTTTCCCCCTTGCTGGCAATATATATAAAATTATATAATGATGACAATAAGTCCTGGGTAGTTAGGGCCTCAACCTAAAAGTGGTCAACTTGGACGCGAATGTAACGGTCATGACCCAGAGCGTGCAAATTGCTGCGAGAGGTTCCTTGAATAATACTGTACCAAATTAAGTAGCTCATAATCAAGATCTTTATTTCAGCTGCAAATAGATACCAAGAACTATCGTATAGTTTCTTCATTGATCTGTGATGACTTTTTCTATCTATCTATCTATTGCCTGACGCCGTGATCCCCGAAGGGGTGGCCACGAACGAACCGCCCCCATGCACCTCTGTCCCCAGTCAGTCGACGCCCCTCCCCCCAACCAGCACCGCCTTCGTTCATGTAGTTCCTCACTCCATCCTTCCACCTCATATTCGGTCTACCTCTCCCCCTCTGTCCCTCCATCTCGCTCTCGTACACCCTCTTAGTCATTCTCTCGCTTTCCATACGTTCCATATGGCCGAACCATCTCAAGTTGTTCCTTTTCACACTTTCCAGCACATCTACCTCCACACCACACCTCCTTCTTACTTCCTCATTAGTCTGTATCCCTCCATGTAACTCCGCACGCACTCCTTAAGTAATTCATTTCCACTGCTCTCACTCTTGGTCTGAGTCTCTCAACCAACGTCCATGCTTCGCTTCCGTAAGTCAGTGTCGGGATTACCACACTGTCATGCAAGGACTTCTTCACTTCCATACTGACCACCCTATTTCTTGTTACTGCTTTTAGCGTTCCTACAACCCTCTTCCCCTGTTGTACCCTCTCCCGCACCTCTTCATCCATAGTCCCATCTTTACTCAACACACTGCCCAGATACTTAAAAGAGTTGATGATCTCTATAGCCTGACCGTTCAGTTTCACCTCACACTCTGTGACTTCACCCCTTTCGAAGACCATAACCTTGCTCTTCCCCGTATTTACCTTCAAATTCCGTTTTTCGCACACTGTTCCAAACTCATTTACCAGACCCTGCAACTCCCATTCATTATCACTCATCAGAACTGTATCATCCGCAAACAGCAGTATAGGTAGCTTCCACTCAATTCCCTCCCTTTTCAGCGATACACCAACATCCACTGCTCTTGATAGTATTTCTTTCATAACTCCATCCATATATACAGTAAACAACCACGGGGCCATCACACACCCCTGTTTCAAACCAACTTTCAGGTCAAAGAACTCGCTCTGCTCACTCTCCACACGTACTGCCGCCTTTGCACCCTCATACATGCTCTTCACTGCTTTCAGCAACTTGCCCTCTACTCCGTATATTCTAAGTACTTTCCACAAACCTTCTCTATCCACTCTGTCATAGGCCTTCTCCAAGTCCATAAAGGCAACATACACCTTTTGTTTCTTCTCCAGATACTTCTCCACAACACAATTCAGGGTAAAAATCTGATCTACACATCCTCTTCCCTTCCTAAAACCTCCCTGCTCGTCGCCTATCCATTTCTCCGTTCTCACTCTCACTCTCTCAATCACTACCCTACTGTATACCTTCCCTACTACGCTTAGAAGACATATTCCTCGGTGGTTCCCACACACTCCTCTTTCCCCTTTGCCCTTATATAGGGGGACTATTATGCCAGTCTTCCAGTCATCGGGTGCACTCCCCTTCTCCCATGCTAGTTTGCACATTTTCCATACCCATTCTATCACTATCTCACCACCATACCTCAACATTTCCCCACACACTCCATCTGTTCCTGGTGCTTTCCCCAACTTCACTCTTTTCATGGCTTCCCACACTTCTGACCTCCTGATCCCCACCTCCTCCTCCACTACTTCTCTTCTTCTCCCTCCCTTTTTCAGTTATTTATTTTAATTAATTTCATTTATTTCCATGGAATAGGCATGGTGAGGGTTAGAGGCATGAAAGAGTGTCACAAATACCCTTCATTTACCATTGCTACAACTGACTGTGCCTTAACCACTTCAGGACAGACAAAACCATTATTCCCAATATTCTGGCTGTTATTAGACAATTTTATGAAACTTAGGAAGGACGTCTAGTAATCAGAAAGGTGCATTATATCCATTAATCTATATCTATCCACATATCTATCTATCTATCTATCTATCTATCTATCTATCTATCTATCTATCTATCTATCTATCTATATACTCTGGCACATACCCCATTTTTTCTTTTCTTATTGGGGGTGGCCGACTCGAGACAGAGCCCAAACAGGGACAACAGAACACAACAAAAACAAAACACTATAATAAATCCTTCCTAAACACAGTAAAATTGTCTAATGATAGCCAGAATAATACAAAAATAACTTCACTGCACTGCTAGATACTATGGGAGTTGCTGGAGTAGCTGATTCATCAATATACAAATACATTGATACTTTTCCAGTTTGTGCTAAAATTACATTATCCGGTTTTTGCTTTACTGTAGAAAAAGTTGATGTACAGATATTGACAAATGTTTGTGAGCTCTTGTAATTTTCTTTATGCAAATATATCCGTTTAGATTGATATTCAATATAATGTAGGAGGCTAGGAATCCTCCTCCCCTTGTATAATTCTCCTACTCGACGAGACAGAGAAACGGGCAAGGGAACGAAAGTGGTCCCGGACCCTGAGAATAGGAGCATTAAATTTTGTTTCTGTTCAGACTCTGTCTTGAAGTGAAATTAATAAAAATAGATTAAAGTGTATTCAAGCTACCCTGGCAGAATAAGAGTGTTCCAATGTTATGCCAAGGTCACCTTGTGTCTCACATATAGCTGTTTGTCTGTCCCTTTCAGTATCCCTTGTTCACTTTATATATATATTATCATCCTTTGTTCACTTTATTATTCATACGGTACATCCTGCTAACATCTTGTGAGCAGGTGGATCAGGAATTATATATTCTGTCTCGAGTCTCACCCCCCCCCCAAAAAAAAAAAATTACAAAAAATGGGGAATGGGCCTGAGTATATACATACATATACATACATTGTTAAGAGTTATATGCCTAATCCAAATTAAACTGAATTACAGGTATTTTATTATTGTCATCTTCAAGTAGAATATTGTTTTGCTTTTTGTAGTGAATGAGCGAATGCTTTGTCAGATGGATCAGGCTTTGGTAGCTGGTGTATATTTATAATGTTATATGAGTGAGAGGGATTAAGATAGCATCACATGGACATTTTTTCACTGCTTATATATTATTTACCAGCTGACTGAATGGCAGCATTAGTAGAATATTTGCCTGGTAACCTATAGTCTATTCGCTGTAAGTATGCCAGAAATCATGACATCTAACCTCTGTAACTCAAAAACTATTAGAGTAATCGAGCTAATATTTCTACCATTTGGGAAGAGTCAGTCAAGGAATAGACGTGGAATTTTACAGCCAATTTGTTTTAGTCCTTTTTGAGTTACAGAGGATACAGGTCATGATTTCTCGCCTGCTTACAGCGAATAGACTATAGTACAGTAGCTTACTCCACAGTTGTGTGCGGGTTCCAGCCCCGAGCAGACGTTTATAATATACGGTACCGGCCACTCAAACGATGGATGGGCCAACCACCATTTCGAGCTGGCCAACTAAAATAGTTACCTCGCCTCGGCGACCTTCGGATGCCTGTACAAAATATATCTACTGTATATTATTATCCTCCCGAACTCGCTGTATAATAAAAATTACAAACAAAAAATACATTTGCCAATACAATATTTGCCGAGAGTTGAGCCATTATAATATAAAACTTGCAAAACAAACTTTCAAACAAATAATCTACCTTCAATCTAGCACCAAGGCATATGAAAGAAAAGCTTGGGAAAAACTGCTCATGTGACTCTGCCTGTATGATGTTATTTTGGTTGCATATTTTGAGCCTGACCTCAACCCATTCAGAACGATGGTGACACATTTATTATTGCCCTATATCCTAGCTATTATCAGACTATTATATTCAACATAATAAGAATCTGTGGACATTGACAAAATTCATGGGTTCCAATCCTACAGTACGAGAATCACATGCTTTTATTAATTTAATTTGAAGTGTTATTGGTATGAATGATGTTTAAAATAATAAAAGTTTTTATCTTGAATGAAACAGAAATGCCACCATTGTTCTGAAGTGAGTTAATTTGTTCCTTTTACATTCCTGGTCCCCCCTGCATGTGGTCAGTGTATTGACGTTAAGCCGGTATCACACGAACCCTTTTTCTCAACATTTAGCCTCAACACTGGTCTGGCAGATTTTGAGGTTATCTATCTATCTATTTACTCAGGCCCAATCCCCACTTTTTTTTTCTTCTGGGGGTGGCCGACTCGAGACAGAGCCTTTTGAGGTTAACATTTAATATATTCTGGTCGCCTAAGTTCATCTATCAGTAGTCTTGTTTCCGATACCAATGCATAATATTCCAGAAGTTTTGCCAGAAAAATGTTGATAAGTGAATGTTAACTATGAAAGCTCTCATGTGATACCAGCTTTACCTTCATTGATTCTTGCTAAGATTAGACCATTTTATTCAGTTTAGTAAGGACCTGTTTGATTTACAAGGTTTGATTGCATTTATTTTCACCCTTGAGATTGCTAGAATTCCCCCCTAAATTGAATAAATTATTTAGCATATCAGAATATAGCTATGATAGATTTCGTGGGTTAATCAACTACACCATGCCGTTGTGTACTAAATTAAAGCATGGACTTTAGTCCTCACTATCCATGGATAAAGTCTCGGCTGAGAGTAAAAACATGTTAGTTATGAAAACTTGGTAATGATATATACATACAATACATACAAATTTTAAGACTGTTTTGTCCACAGAGAGTGTGGTCACAGTTTCATGTCCTAAAAGGCGGCATTCCAGGCGACCCTGTCAAGGGCTGCCTCTGTTATCAAGTTCTTTATTTTGAGATGTAGTAGCGTCATATTTTGCCATTAAATAGCCTACCTATTAATCAGTTTCTAAGGGGTTTAATTTACCCTCAGCTAGAAATGAAGTGACTATAGCCATCCTACTGAGACAATCTTATTCAGCTTAAGTATTTATTTATTTATTTTTTATCTGGACCCCATTCTCCCTCATGTTTAGCCCCATTAATGTTACCGAGTCGGGTTAATTGTTCCCTCCTTTTTACAGTCCTGGTCCCCGCATGTGGTCAGTGTATTTTCAGAACACATCCCTGTAGACTATCGGCCTAATTGGCACACAGGCGCTAATGTAAGTTTTTAGTACGGTATCCTCCTGTTGAGTTTTGGCCGCGCTTATTGCTATCTAATACTGGTAATTGATTAATAAACTTTCTAAACTTTTCTGTCTGTGCGGTATTGATTAGCAAATTAAAATCCTCTCTTTCTGATCTTTCGTCATTATACTGCTCTATATTTGTCCTTTACATTCTATCTATCTATCTATTACCTGACGCCGTGATCCCCGAAGGGGTGGCCACGAACGAACCGCCCCCATGCACCTCTGTCCCCAGTCAGTCGACGCCCCTCCCCCCAACCAGCACCGCCTTCCTTCATGTACTTCCTCACTCCATCCTTCCACCTCTCATTCGGTCTACCTCTCCCTCTCTGTCCCTCCACCTCGCTCTCGTACACCCTCTTAGTCATTCTCTCGCTTTCCATACGTTCCATATGGCCGAACCATCTCAAGTTGTTCCTTTTAATTCCTTTACATTCTATTGTTTAATTTACTTTCTCTTCCTTGCAATAAAGTTTAATAATCTGTTAGTGTATTATCAGAACACGTCCTTTTAAATTATTGGCCTAATGTAAGTTTTTAGTACGGTATCCTCCTGTTGAGTTTTGGCCGCGCTTATTGCTATCCAATACTGGTAACTGATTAATAAACTTTCTAAACATTTATATCTGTGCGGTAATGATTAGCAAAATATTCTTTCTTCTTTTTCTATTCAAACTATAATCGTCCGTTTCTTTTTTGTCTGTGCGGTTGTGATTAGCAAAATAAAATCCTCTTTCTGATTTTTCTTCTATTCTACTCTCCATTCGTCTAATTTATTTATTCATCCTTCCAATAAAGTTATAAAAATCCTGACTGCATTTTCAGACACTTCCCTTATAACTATCGGCCTAATTGTCACACGGGCGCTAATGTAAGTTTTCAGTATCCTCCGGAGAATGCTTTGTTGGTATGGCCACGCTTATTGCTATCTAATACTGGTAATTGATTGATTAATATACTGTACTTCTTAAACTTTTCTGTATGTGCGGTATTGATCAGCAAATTAAAATATCTGTTTTTTCTGATTTTTCATCTTCTATTTTATCTATTCATTCGTTTCCTCTATCCTGTCCTCATTTATATTCTGTTCTCTCACTCTCTCTCTCTCTCTCTCTCTCTCTCTCTCTCTCTCTCTCTCTCTCTCTCTCTCTCTCTCTCTCTCTCTCACTCTCTCTCTCTCTCTCTCTCTCTCTCTCTCTCTCTCTCTCTCTCTCTCTCTCTCTCTCTCTCTCTCTCTCTCTCTCTCTCTCTCATGCTATTAATTACTGTATAAATATACTGTAAATGTTAATAATTGATCTACAGTACAGTATATGTGTTTATAATAATAATACTAATATATAATATTATATTAGTATAATAGAATAATATCTACTACCCATTTAACTTAATTTGTTGTTTGATTATATACTGCATAATTATGAAGTATTCATTTCTTCAACAACATCATTGGTTCTCGTGCTCGGATTAAAATCGAGAGAACCCGGAACTCAAATTTGATTCCCGAGATGGATGGGCAGTCTCCTCAAATCTAATGCTTCTGCAGTTTAAGGACCTATAATATTAAGAGTATAGTGCTGTAGTTTATGGTATATTCTTGTGTCCTTTACCTTATATCTTTTACTATGACTTACTTCTGACTACCTACTGTACAGACTTATTGGTCATAATATCACGTCCTTCACTTCTTAATATTTATAGTACAGGTCTCCCTCGATTTACGATTGGGTCATGTTCCTGGAAACCCGATCTTAAATTAAAAAATCATATAGCGAACCCTAAAATTAATGGGGTAAATGGGGATGCGTTCTGGGACCAGCCAAATTCCAAACTCAAACACCTAAAAACTTATAATAATTATAATGTAAAACTTGCAAAATAAACAAACCAAAACTTAGACGAATACAGTAAAAAGGCAAAATAACGAATAACGTAAATTGGAGCATCGGATAACGAGGGAGACATGTACAGCCAAAACTCTAGTAATTACCACCCAATGATAGGGTTTATCTAATAATACAGACCTTTGTGATACTCTTGTGTCCTCTGCCCCCCTGTGTGCTGGTTTTCACACTGGTTTGGTATTGCACTGTATTTGATTGGTGATTGTTTTTCTATTTGACCACCATCCTTTCACTTTTTACCTTTTATTTCGGTAATACTTTGCGGTACAGTGCTGTCAAACTTAAATTAGTTACCCCATGCATCGTGTAAATTAGTTTTAATTTATTTTTATGGCTGAATGTATTACAGGTTCAGTTACAGTTGGTTGTATTTACATTTTGTTAAGTGGTACTTTCCCGGGCGACCGAAGCTACTCCCAGGTTGCAACACAGCACCCCATACTATTAGACACATCATAGAAGACTGCATTTCACACAATCACTTATGCCAACAACATAATCTACTCTCCTTGAGAGCCCTGTGGGAAAGCTCGATCGTGGCCAAGGCCTTCCTTAGGGACTCGGGGCTGTTCGGCCTGGCAGCCTAGGGAACAACAACAACAACAACATTTTGTTAATTAATATTTTTTCACCAACTAACTTTACTTCTAAACTCAATTAACCCGTACTGTACCGTAGGATACAGTAATAAAAGTCCCCAGCAGTGCCAAGCAATGTGGCCAAAATGACAGGAGAGACCACCTTTTCACCTCAAGAGATGAGGCAAGAATGGATCTATCACTTTTTTTTAGAAGACTTTAAAAAATAAAAATAAAAAAAGCAATTAGCCTTGTACAGGCAGTTACAAGACAAGTACATTACTGACGGATATATACGTCACTGGGACTGGGGAGTTACTTATCTACTGACTTATATATATGGTGCTGGGATTGGAGGGGTTAATGAAATCAACAAATACATGTGGCACTCCAAAGACTTAAACCTAAGATGCTCACACCGAAATTCCGCTCATTTATGCATTGCACTATCAAGACAGTTAAAGAATTGTGCACAAGCCTACGATTTATTATGCAGTTTCGAATCCTGCATATTAATCTGAGCATGTACATACACTCCAACTTTGCTATGGTAGCCTAACGTATAGATGAATGGAAGGAGTAATTAATGGGGCACTAATTATGTTGATGTGTTGGCCTGTACCTGAAAAATCCCTGAACCACAGAACCATGCCGATTTGACGTTTTATCTAGTGGAAAGGTTTCTTTAGATATGATTAAACACTAACATATATTTTAGGGTATAATAATACTTCCTGTGTATGTCTTTCTGATGCTAACTTGCTACGCTTTGTGAATGTCCACTGTAAAATTAATATGTTATTATGTTCCTTCCAACAACCAACCATACTCCTAAAATCGATTAATGAAATTTACAAACACATGTGGCAGTCCGTGGATTCGAACCCAGGATGCTCACACCGAAAATCAACACCTTACACATCGCACCACGAAGACAGTTAAAGGTTGGTGGACACTGCCTACGATTTATTATGCAACTTCGAATCCTGCATATCAATCTAAGCATGTACACACATCCCAACTGCAACTCACGTAGGCTATGCATATATGAATGGAAAGAGCAATTAATGGGGCCTTAACCACTTAGGGAATTCCTCTCGATAAATTACTCCTGAACCAATATCAATTATTATGTATAATGTTTTAGATTAGCTATGAAGTACAGTACTGTACTGTATATACAAGTCTCACTCGATTTACGATTGGGTTACATTTCTGAAAATCTGATATTAATTAGAAAATTGTATACGCACCCTAAAATTAATGGAGTAAATGAGGATACGTTCTGGGATCACCCAAAACACAGACACAAACACCTAAAAACTTATAACAATATCGTAAATTGGGGCATAGGATAGTGAGGGAGACCTGTTTTGGTTTGACTTTGTTTTCAAGTTTTACATTTTAATTTAGCATACTAACAATTACTCTATGTTTGGTATTGTAACTATCATAAGGTATAATATTATATAGAGTGTTAAAATTCCTAGATTTACTGTCTTGGTAGCGTAATGCACTAATGGTTAGTGCGCTGTGTTTCGGTGTGAGGTTCAAATCCTGGGAGTGGCACATGTATTCATTAGTTTCATTGATTTCTTTAATTGGGTATATTTATACAGTAAGTTAATTGGTGGGTTGGTGGCATTTCAAAATTCTATATAGTATAATTATGATTTAGTGAGATACACCAATTCTTTCAATATTAAGGTTTTATGGGAAAAATAGGAATAGGTTCTGAAGCTTTCCCAAACTTAAATTTTTTTGCAGCCAAAATACCCTCTAGGATTGATAAACAACAATGTAGGTAGCCTACTTACCATAACGCTAAACTATAATTCATAGTAAACTAATATAATATACCAACTTTCCCTTCATAATTGTTAAGGGGCACAGGGGCCTGGGTGGGGCTTTGGTGTCCCGGGCGTTTCCGCACCCTCCTCAGTCCCACGACAGGGAGCGGCTTCGGTCACCTGGGCTTTCTTAGTGATAAAGCAGGGAGGGTTCTGTGGAGGCACTTGGTTATGGCCTTGGCCTTGCTTGGTACCTTGGGGTTGGTCGCCCAGACAGCCTGGGGAACAACAATTAAAATGTAAAACTTGCAAACTAAACAAACCAAAATTGGGACAAGGACAATATAAAGTCAAATAAAATTATCAAAATCGCTATGTGGAAACAACGCTTACTAAAATGAAAATTATTAAATAAAAGAACACAATCCACCACATAGGGTGTACATTACTACATGAGCAAGTTAAATAACAACAACCATGTAATCTTGACCAAACTGATTCGTGAACCTCACAACAAATGTGTTTGTTTACTTTTGCGTACTTCTCTGGTTTTGTGTAGTTTTATCATTGGTGCCACATCGGTTGTCACCGCGTAATATTGATTTTGTGTAGTTGGAGTTGACGTAGTTGTTGTTGTTGTTCTCTAGGTTGCCTGGTCGAACAGCCCCGAGTTTGCGTAGTTGGAGGGAGCACTAAGTTTTATTAATATATTGTTGTTTTCCACTCAGGAGGTAGTGGTACCATCCAGTGACCATGTGAGGGTGGTAAGGATGGTGGTCAAACATCTACACTTCTTCACCAACAGTTCCAAAGCTGCTCATTCATCACCCCTTGATAACCTTAGGAAGTAAGTACTGTATATAATTAACTTTAGGACTGTACTCTCTTTATTATAAGTATTGTATGTACAGTATGTATGTATGTATATACTCAGGCACATACCCAATAGCTGAGGGTAGCCGACCTGAGACAGAGCTTGAACTCTTAGGGTCCGTCCCACTTTCGCATTCCCTCGCCCCTTTCTCTGTCTCGTTGAGTAGGAGAATTTTACAAGGGGAGGAGGAGTCCTAGTCTCCTGCCCCCAGAAGGAAAAGTAGGACTGTAAAAGAGACAGACAGATATGGCTAAGGTTGGGTCGAGGATGCCAAACCTCACTCTGGATAGGGCCAGCCCTCATGGAAATGTATAAGCTAATCTAACATACCTTTTCCATGTTACAGGAACGTTTGGAGCCTTTACCATAAAAGCCTGTACCAGTTTCTGTGCCACACATTCAGTCACTGGCCGCTAGACTCTTCCTTCAGGCTGGTACTGGAGACCTGGCTGTCGTATATCCAGCCGTGGAGATACACTAACTTCACAACCACCGTGTTAGTATTTTGGCGGTTCTTCGTATTTAATAACATTTTGTCTTATTGTTATTGTTGTATTGTTTTTTTTCCTTTTGTATCTGATTGCTTATTCCTGTGTCTATTTATCTTTTAGTGTCATTGTGGTTCCGTATATTCATTTATTGTATGTCTTATTGTTTTTCCTTTTACCATACATGTGTGCGTGTGTGTGTTTCTTTTTATTCATACTGTATATATGTATTTTTTGTTTTGTGATGTAATCCTGCTATATACAAAATAAAAGACGCAGTGTACTAATCTTCAACCGTCTTATCTCCGCCCTCAGAGGTAACCTGGCTATCGAGGCGGATATGCAGAGAGTAGTTGAGGGTCGGTGGCAAGGATTCGTGGCGGAGAACCTGTTATTCTACTCCGTCCTCTTCAACCGCCTGGCCTGTCGACTCTTCCGGCTGGATCTGTCTGCTCCAAGGAACGCTCAGATACTCTTTAGGGTTACAAAGGTGGGTGTGTGTTTTATAGTCTATGATTCCTTATTTTTATCATGTATTAACTATATTATTACTGTCTTGATGGTGTAATGGTTGAAGCGTGTAAGTTCGGTATGTGATATCCGGGGAGAATCACATGATTTCATTGATTTAATTTGCGGTGTCATTGGTGTTAGGAATGATATTAATAATTTCATAGTATTTCCTTGCTAAATCTTCTTTGCGTTATATCCACATAGTTATTTCTATAAGTTTGTTTGTCTGTATATTGTGCAGTTATATTTTTCTAAAGCGCTATTTCCACATAATAATTTTGATTAAGTTCTTTTATCTTTATACTGTATTGTGTCGTCCCTGTTTTGGTTTGTATATTTTGCAAGTTTTACATTATAATTGGTTTGTTTGTTTTGCAAGTTTTACATTTTAATTAGTGTTTTCCTTTTGTGAACAGGTATTCTCCCAGACCAACCTGAGCCTCTTCATCCGAGAGATAGAGGAAGCGTTAGAGGACCCCCACCTAGTCCAGCGATCCCTCCTGAGTCCCTCCTCCACCACCACCAGTACCAGCGGGACCCTTCATAGCGACCCGTTTTCCTCCCGGTCACTGGCCACGGTGGCTCGGGCTCAAGTCTTGGAGATGGAGGGTCCTACACATGTCTACGTCCCCATGTTTGGTCAAGGCAATGTTACTATGGTGAGTCGTATCTCCCTCATGTTTAGCCTCACCCGTTCTCCTCCCGGTCACTGGCTACTGTGGCTCGGGCTCAAGTCTTAGAAATGGAAGGACCTACACATATCTACGTGCCTATGTTTGGTCAAAGAAATGTTACATGGTAAGTTCCCTTTAGGTTATTATTTACTCGTACCCTCTCAGAAGATTTTGCAATATAGTTAACCCTCAATCCAAAGCAAAAATGGTGAGGAGAGTGGCGCAACGTGACTGTACTTTATGAACTCTGACTACCTGTCACCAGTCACATACAAGGTCGCATCACTCTCTTCACTCTTATCACATTGCCCCTCAACTTTCCCTTATATAAGGGGCACAGAGTCTTGGGTGGGGTTTCGGTGTCCCGGACGTTTCCGCACCCTCCTCAGCTCATCGCCTTGGAGCGGCTTCAGTCACCTGGGCATTCTTAGTGAGAAAGCAGGGAGGGTTCTGTGGGGGCGCTTGGCCTTACTCAGGACCTTGGGGCTGTTCGGCCAGGCAGCTTGGGGAACAACAACAACACTCCTCACAGCCTAGACAGGGTTGCCAACAACTTGAGCTAGGTTTGTGCTAATATTTAGTGGTACACAAACTCTCATCCCATCTACAGCTTGCCTGATAAGCAATCGGACAATGACGGACGCTGGTACAGTACTTTTATATATATTTTGTGCTGTCGCTGTTATGGAATGGGTTTAGGAGCTGTTTTTTTCTGGACCCCCTTCCTCTTCATATTTAGCCCCGTTAGTTTTTAGTTTGGCGATTTTAAGACCTTGTGCTCCATTTCTTTGTCAAATTTAATACCTTTCGTGTTCTACTTTTCTTTTAAATTTCAGATCGAGTCACTGATGAAGTACATCCGCATAGCGTACGATGCGGTGTATAGCGAACAACAACAGCAACAACAACAGTCACAGAGCGGAGCCGGAGACAAGGGCCACAAGGAGGGATGGTTCGGGGGTTTGATGAGAAGTTTGTTTGAGTCTACCGTCACCAACGAAGATGAAACAACAGCCGAGGATATCAGGAAGACCGTCACACATCTGGACATTGCTCTTAAACAATTATCACTTCTATTTAATGTGAGTTATGGAAATCTACCTATCTATCTATCTACAGTATATGCTCTGGTTCATACCCCTTTATTTTATTTTTTATTTATTTTTTTTCTATTATTATGTTCCTTCCAACAACCAACTATACTCCTAAAATCGATTAATGAAATTTACAAACACATGTGGCAGTCCGTGGATTCGAATCCAGGATGCTCACACCGAAAATCAACACCTTATGCATCGCACCACGAAGACAGTTAAAGAATGGTGGACACTGCCTACGATTTATTATGCAACTTCGAATCCTGCATATCAATCTAAGCATGTACACACATCCCAACTGCAACTCACGTAGGCTATGCATATGTGAATGGAAAGAGCAATTAATGGGGCCTTAACCACTAGGGAAGTCCTCTCGATAAATTACCCCTGAACCAATATCTGTGAGGGAGACAAAAAGCAGAACTGTGTAGTGAGTGCCTCCCCAATAGTTGAAAGAGTGACAGGGCCAAAATCAAGGGACGTTCGAGCCAAAAAGTCTGGACACACAGAGTTTGAAGCAATCTAAGTCATTATGGCTAGAGCTAGAGGGCTAGAGGCTAGA
>CM064502.1:59407182-59414722 GCA_032716605.1 Paralithodes platypus | reverse complement strand
CGGTCATTTGAGCATAAATCCAAAGACGTTGTCCTAACCCTTTACAATTCCTTAGTCCGCCCTCGTCTTGAATACTGCGTTCAAATCCTAGTGCCCTTAATTACCACAAAGATATAGACAAGCTAGAACGAGTTTTTCAACGTTAGAGTTACCAAAATGATACCTAGCCTAAAGAACAAACCATACGAAGAGCGTCTTAGAGAATTAAATCTATTTCCTTTAACCCAGCGCAGATTAAGAGGCGACTTAATTCAAGTGTTCAAAATCATCAAAGGCATCGACAATATGAACTGTAGTAAGTACTTCACTATCGACCAATCTAATTACACGCGGGGAAACGGTTGCAAAATTATTGGTAAATCTTTTAAACTCACACGAAGCTAAGAATTTCTTCTTCAATCGAGTTGTCAACTTATGGAATGGGCTTCCTCGAGACGTTATAGACTGCAGCACCGTTGATTCATTTAAACTTCGCCTAGACAAATATCTCGCATCAAACCCGCGACTGACTGCATTTGTAAATGAATAACTTTATTTTATCCTCCCCTCAGTTACTAACCCATCTGTCCTCTACTAACTTCCTAATCCTGCCACGGACATTAGTTCCAGGGCAGTAGTTCCCTTTCCAATGTTCCCTTACCCACTCTAAACCACTGTTTGGACACTTGATCCTCAGTGTTTTGGAGGACAAGCCACCTAGAAGGGTCACTAGATCTGTTGTTGCTTGATTTCCTTTGTACTCCTTTGTACTTTGTACATACACACTTTGAACCGATGTATGGTTATGTGTCTGTATGTAGTAGTGTGTGACTATATGTGTGTATGGATGTGTGCGTGTGCGTGTGATTGTGTGTGCGTGTGCGTGTGCGTGTGCGTGTGTGAATGATCAAATACTCACGCCCGACTCCTACTCTCTCTCTCTCTCTCTCTCTCTCTCTCTCTTATACTGTTCTTTTTCTTTCATTTCCTTCACATATATTTTCTTCATTCAATCCTTCGTATCAACCTTCCTTCTTTCTCGCCTTCCTTCCTTCCTTCCTTCCTTCCTTCCTTCTTCCCTCCTTCCCTCTCTCCTTCCTTCATTCCTTCCTCCTTTCCTTCCTTCTTTCTTTCTTTCTTCCTTCCTTCCTTCCTTCCTTCCTTCCTTCCTTCCTTCCTTCCTTCCCTTCTTCCCTCTCTCCTTCCTTCATTCCTTCCTTCCTTCCTTCCTCCCTTCTTTCTTTCTGTCTTTCCTCCCATCCACCCTTCCTTCCCTCCCTCCCTCCCTTACCCACTCTAAACCACTGTTTGGACACTTGCTCCTCAGTGTTTTGGAGGACAAGCAGCCTAGAAGGGTCACTAGATATGTTGTTGCTTGATTTCCTTTGTACTCCTTCCCTTCCTTCCTTCATCTCTCCCTCCCTCCCTGCCTGCCTCCCTGCCTGCCTCCCTGCCTGCCTGCCTGCCTCCCTCCCTCCCTCCCTCCCTCCCTCCCTTCCTTCCTTCCTTCCTTCCTTCATTACACTGTTCTATTACACAACCTCCTTTGGGAAAGCATTACCAAATCTCTCTCTCTCTCTCTCTATGCATGTTACTGGCTCACCCAATCGCAATAACCCATTCACTCCATCACGCGCTCTCTCTCTCTCTCTCTCACTCTCTCTCATATTTAATATAGTATATTTTTCCTTCCTGCCTTTATCTCTCCATACACAAAATTAAAAACACATGCAATCATCATCAATGCCCCCCCCCTCTCTCTCTCTCTCTCTCTCTCTCTCTCTCTCTCTCTCTCTCTCTCTCTCTCTCTCTCTCACACACATACACACACACACACACACACATACATAAACACACAAACACACACCCACCCACAGTCGATCTCACTCTCCCTCTCACTCACACTCTCTCTTCCTCTCTCTCCCTCCCTGTATTAAAGCGGACCAATCAGAGGACAGAGAGCCGCCCTCCTCTCCACCAATAGCATAACAGCTCTACTAGGCCCTTACTACGACATATGTAATACTACTTACTGTGAGATAATAATAATAATAATAATATATGTAATACTTCTTACTTAGTGATAATTATAGTGCAGTAATAATAGTAATAATCATAATAGTAGTAGCAGTAGAAGTAGTGGTGGTAGTAGTAGTAGTAGTAGTAGTAGTAGTAGTAGTAGTAGTAGTAGTAGTAGTAGTAGTAGAAGTAGTGGACATCGCGGACATCTACAACATCAGAAAGACCATCACGTCAGAGAGGCAAAACTCACAGAAAAATGACCTGGCACAATTGATGCGACAACTTTCCCCGAGACTAACAAGAAAAGTACAAATAGCACAAGAAACGGGTGCTTCAAATTGGCTGACAACACTACCAATCAAGGCAAAAGGCTTCAATCTAAACAAACAAGAATTTAATGATGCTATTGCACTGAGGTATGATTGGCCGATTGAAGGACTGCCCGATCGATGCGTTTGTGGAATCAACAACGATGCAGACCACAGCATGATATGTAAGAAGGGAGGATTCATCAGCATCAGGCACGATGAAGTAAGAGATGTAACGGCGAACATGCTCAGGGAGGTGTGTCGAGATGTGGTGCGCGAACCATCACTCATTCCCTTGGAGGGAGAGATCTTGCAGCACAGGACGGCCAACACATCCAACGAAGCACGAGTGGACGTTAGTGCAAGAAATTTTTTGGACAAGAGCACAGCGAGCATTCTTTGACGTAAGAATATTCGACCCAATGGCCCATAGCTACAGCGGGCTGTCTCTGGAGGCTGCACACAAGAGGAATGAACAAGAGAAGGTCAGGGCATATGGGGAAAGGATCTTAAATATCGAACATGGCAGCTTTACCCCACTAGTCTTCACCACATCTGGAGGGATGGGGCCTAGGTCCCAGAGCTTCTATTCCGTTTTGCAGAGAACAACGCAGAGAAGAAGAAACAGCCCAGGAGCCACGTTGTAGCCTGGATGAGGTGCCGTCTATCTTTCTCGTTGCTCAGATCAGCACTACTATGCCTGCGGGGAACAAGACTGTCTGCACCACAACCAGCGACGGTGGCAGAAGTGGACTACGAGGCAGTAGTGGCAGAGGGTTCGCATAGGAAGGAGACTGGATTGAAGTTGCATGGTGTTGAATAGTAATATCTGATGCTTGTAAAATAAAATGTATGAACAATATTAAATAAAACCCAATGTAGTAGTAGTAATCCACGATGATGAGTCTGAGTGCTGACCCCGGAATAGTAAGTAGCTGAATGACTACCAAGTCGGACGCTTTGATGACTGTTCTGACCTGGTTTAGGGTCCAAAGAGGGGATGCACAGGCTGAGTGGTTTAAAAAAAAAAAAAGTAGAAGTAGTAGTAGTAGTAGTAGTAGTAGTAGTAGTAGTATAAAAAAAAAAAAAAAAAAGTAGTAGTAGTAGTAGAAATTATAATAAGTATAAGTATTATAATATTAATAATAACATAATATACTGTAATAATAACTGTCTTGATGGTGTAATGGTTAGTGTGTTTAACATCTGTATGTGGTGACTCAGGTTTGAATCCCGGGAGGATCACATGCATTCATTAATTTCACTGGGAGGCGTTTGGTGTTGGGAGTGAAATTAATTCATTAGATTATCATACCCTTAATAATAATAATAATAATAATAATAATAATAATAAAATACTGCAGTAATAATTATAATATTAATTACAATAATCACAAAACAAAAATAGATATTGAATAATTATGATAATAATGCCTTAATAAAGATAATTAAATTAAATATAATTACCACCATATATTTACGGTACTACTACTAATACTACAATTACTATTACTATTACTACTACTACTACTACTACTACTACTACTACTACCGACACCTGAACACGTTGAAGCGTTTTATAATCGCGAAACTAATGAGGTGAAACGTCTTAAAACGTTATGGAGTGAAACCGGGAGGATCCAAAGAGCCGCTCGTTTGGAGAGAGAGAGAGAGAGAATTTTCCATTTATCTTATAATTAATTTTGAAGCAGCCTAAGTCATAGGATAAGGGAAAGACATGTTGAGGGAGAGAGTTCCAAAACTTACTTGTTGAGTAGCTGAAAGAATAGGAACAAAATTTCACTCTTGGGTTAGAGAGTTGGACAGAATAGGGGTGAGAGTGTGTTGAAAGGCGGGTGCCCCCCACTCTCCAAAAGGGAGGAGGTATACCCTGAGAAAGCTCTGAAGAACATTGATTATTGTAAGTGATAGAAGAGAGAGAGAGAGAGAGAGAGAGAGAGAGAGAGAGAGAGAGAGAGAGAGAGAGAGAGAGAGAGAACATTGCGGCGTGTAATGAGAGAAAGGTCTTAAATTGGATAAAACAATAGGGCGAAAGGTCTAAAAATCGCCGAACTAATGAGGCAACGGTCTTAAACATCGCAAAAGTAATGGGGCTAAACATGAGGGCGAAGGGGGTCCCGAAAAAACAACACCCCTTCAAAACGTTAACCCTTTCTGCACCGGCGACGTCTTTTCAATTATATCCTAGCTATAGTTAAACGATTTTGTGAAGTTTAAGGAGGATCTGTGGTCGTGAAAGGAGTTAAGTGAGATAGTTCGAAGCCTGTTCATTTGCTGGAGGACCTTTTTAAACTGACCAAAATCGTCTAATAGTATCCAGACCAAAGTTAAAAAGACGTCCCCGGTACTGAAGGGGTTACAAAATCCATTTGTGGTTGGCAGTCCGTATACTCTGGAGAAGGATTTAAAGGGATCTGCTGCTGGGGCGGTGGATTAATGGTGATGATAGTGTGTGTGTGTGTGTGTGTGTGTGTGTGTGTGTGTGTGTGTGTGTGTGTGTGTGTGTGTGTGTGTGTGTATGTGTTTGTATGTGTGTCTGTGGTGTTTTTTTGTTTATTTATTTTTTCATCTCCAATAGGATTTACATACTGGGTATACTTATATAATTCTATACTGACCGCACAGATTTAGCGGTCCCAGTGAGGTGGTCAGGTTTTATAATGCTAAAAGACAAAAACATTCAAAATGAGAGAGAGAGAGAGAGAGAGAGGGAGAGAGAGAGAGAGAGAGAGAGAGAGAGAGAGAGAGAGAGAGAGAGAGAGAGAGAGAGAGAGAGAGCTACAAGGACCATTTAGTCTAATTGTAAAGCACACATACGGTATTTACAAACACCCTAATGGAACCGTTCTCCCATATTTACACACACACACACACACACACACACACAAACCCTTTCCCCACCACACACACACACACACACACACACACACACACACACACACACACACACACACACACACAACACACACACACACACACACACACACACACACACACACACACACACACACACACACACACACACACACACACACACACACACACACACACACACACAAACCCTTTCCCCACCACACACACACACACACACACACAGAAACCCTACACCCCACCACACACACTCTGTTAAATTGTGTATTTTCATCCGGAGTGTATACGCATGTTAGTTACCCCTTAACCCGTTCAGTACCGAGGACGTCCTTTCAACTTTATTCTGGCTACTATTAGACGATTTTATTCAGTTTAAAAAGGTCCTCCAGCAAAAACCAGGCTTCTAACTACCTCACCTAACCCTTTGTACTACCACAAGGCGATTTTATACAGCTTAGGAAGGACCTACGGTAGTTATAAGGGTAAACACAGTCCCTATCAACCCTCTGACTTCCACATACCCTTCCTTAGCTGTATACAATCGTCTATCAATAGTCAGAATTAACTGTCAACACGCGTCATAATCCTCCAGGGGTTAACCCATTCAAGATCCGATAAGCAAAAAGTATCATGGAGAAGGAATTCGAAATATGCCAGACGAATTATAGACGGTAATTGACGAATATAAATGATGTGTATTTATCTTAACTTATGGCATGATTGCACTAGTGATTAGTGGTGCACATATTTCACTAGATTAAGTAGGAATGTACAGTTGACCACACAAGTTCTGTTCCTCGTCGTGATCTAGGACGTGGACATTAAGTTACATGACCTTTTATGCTAAGTTCTATTTCAGTTCACATTTGGTTTTTAAGTTACTGCTACCTTTAAATATCTTTAATAAATAATAAATAATAAATAAAACAGATAAATATTATATTAGTATATACATGCGCAATTTATAATTAACCATGCCAATTGTTTAGTTACATGTAAAGCATATCATTAAATATTTATTAATTATAAATTCAAAATTAAATTAAGGTTTTCTGTGTATTCTGTATATAATTAAAGCCTTCAGACCATGACGCCTTTTACCTTTGACTCTGGCTAAAATTAGTTGATTTCATGCAGTTTCAGAGGGACCTAAGTTACTAAGAGGGTTAATTGAGATTGTATTCACCCAGTTGAGTCCTAAACCTAAAAAAAATCAAGAATTTATAAGATATTTGAATGTTTGTCTCGAAAATTTTAGGAGTTTTTAATGTTTTTGTCTAGATAATTTTACGAGCTTTTAATGTTCCTCTCTTAAAATTCCACACACCTTAACCATCAGGGTTTCAGGCGAACTATATATATATATATATATATATATATATATATATATATATATATATATATATATATATATATATATATATATACGTTTAATTATATAAAGCTGCACAATGCATTAAGTGTTATTACTTTGAATTAAAATTACGTTTATTTCCTCTAAATGGCATAAATCTTGCATGTTGCACTAAGTAACATTTACGTTCAATAAGTTAGTATATATTCAAGTTACGGTACGTATATTTACCATAAATTCCATATACTGTATATTGCATGTTGCACTCAGTTACATTTACCATCATTAACCCATTGGCTGCGGCTATGTTTGGGCTATTTAGGGCATATGCAGGCACTCCTGAATGATAAATCAAGCATCTGCATTAAATGAACTGTATTCTGCCGAAAACTAGGCGAAAATAGCTTCAAAATGAGACCAGAACGGGCCCCGTACGTGGTCTGGTTCACCCGCAGCGGTGCCAGTAAAACGCGGGAAACCCGCTATTTGGTAGCACTCGCTCGCTTGGCTACACTGTTGAGAGAGACAGAGAGAGACGCTCTGAGGAACGGAGGTGGGCCCCTCACGATCCCGCCCACTGACACTCGATTTTTACGGTTTTTACAGGCTTTTAAAGCCTGGAAATTGCTGTAACTTGCCAAAACATTCCAGAACATCACCCGCAGCCAAAGGGTTAAGTTACAGTTCCCCTCCCATTCAGTTGCAATAAGTTACCCTAAGTTATTTATAAACAGCATGTTAAATTGAGTTACATTTAGCATTATTTAGTGAGTTACCCTCCCTTTAAGTTACATTAAGTTACCCTAAGTTATTTATAAACAGCATGTTATATTGAGTTACATTTAGCATCATTAAGCTAGTTACCCTTGTTTTAGGTTACATTAAGTTATTTATAAACAGCATGTAATATTGTGTTACATTTACCATTATTTAGTTAGTTACCCTCCCATTCAGTTACATTAAGTTGATATAAAATCCACATTAA
>CM064502.1:59384682-59402182 GCA_032716605.1 Paralithodes platypus | reverse complement strand
CTTACAGGCTAGTGGTATATAATAAGTAATTATATTCTAAGCCTTATGTAGATACTAATAAATAAACACAAAAACAAACAATACATTATCTACCTCTCTCTGCAATCCTTTCCTTCAACTTTCCTTTTCTATCGGATATGCCATCTCTACTAGAATTAAGTCCTGACCACCTCGTTTGGATCGCAAGGTCTGTGTGGCCAGTGTATATATGTAAATATATGTAAATCTCTCTCTATATCTCTCATTATTGAACTTTTGCTCTCGCTCTCACACAAATTACCTCCTTTCCCAACTTATAAACGTAAATATGCACACACACACACACATTCTTTCTCTAGTTAATGAACTTTATCTCTCATATAAATTACATTCTTTCGTAAGCCCCCCCACACACACATTAATACACCAACAATGACACACACACACACACACATTCTCTTCTCTCACACCCACACAAACACTAACACACCCACATAACCCCCCCCCCCCCCAAACACACACATAAACAAAACACCAACAACAACAACCTACAAAACAAAAGCACCCTACGCACATCCAACCTAATTATAACAACTCCCTTTATAATTAATTAAAACATAAATAATGAACAAACCTCCCATTGCACCGCCGCTTAACACACAACAGAGGCCTGGGCTAATTAAGGGCACGCATGTACTGTGTATATGTGTATACTGTATACAGTATATATATATATATATATATATATATATATATATATATATATATATATATATATATATATATATATAATTTATATATAATATATAATTATATATTAATTTATTCATTTTTTATTTTATTTTTTGAGGGGCTCAAACCACCGACATTCAGAACGATTGTCCCTGTTTTAAGTAACTCTGCCACTGCGTGATAAAGGATACTTAACCTTTTGTTATTTACCTTTACTACCTATATATCTATTAGTCTGTCTGTCTATCGTCTAGCCTTTCGTCCATTCTCGTTCTAGGCCCTCCATTTCTTCTACGGTCTGGGAGCGTTCCTGTCTCCGATGATCGCCGAACCCTTCCTACTGAACAAGAACTGTACCGAACACCGACTGAACAAGACCCACCACGCTCCCCCCCACCACCACCTCGACCCCCAACATCCCCCGGAGATCACCGACCAAGTGGAGAGCTCCGCGGACGGGGATAACTCGCAGATACAGTACGCGTTTTGGATTCTTTCAGGATTGCAGGTAAGTTGAGAGAGATGTAGATAGATAGATAGATAGATAGATAGATAGATAGAGATAGATAGAAAGGTAGATAGATAAGTAGGTAGAGAGATAGACAGGCCGAGAGACATTGGAGTTGCCAAGAGCAGTGTGGACGGGGGTAATTCGGAGATACAGTACGCGTTTTGGATTATTTCGGGGCTACAGGTTCGTATGAGCGAGATATAGCTAGTTAGTTAGTTAGACAGATAGACGACAAACAGACAGACAGACTGGATGAATGGATGGATAGATGGATAGAAAGGCCGAGAGAACGTGAGTTGTCGAGAGTAGGGCAGACAGTGATAACTCGGAGTTACAGTATGCATTTTGGATTTTTTCGGGATTGCAGGTTCGTATGAGCGAGATATAGATATTTAATTAGATATATAGGTAGAGAAAGAGAGAAAGAGAGTAAGAATGAGTGCGTAAATAGAACTGTACTTATGTGAGGAAATAATGGCTTGTCTCCACCCGCCCAACAGATTCCCGTAGTCCTCCTCCTAGCTATCCTCGTCGCACGGGAGATCCTCGGTCTGGGAGGGGCCGACCAGGAGGGCGAGGCGTACAAGATGGAGGAGATCGGCGGAGGAGAGGGAGCCACCAAGGAGGGCGTCAGTAATGGCAGTGCGGGCCGGGCAAATGGCTCGACGGCCGGGAAAGTCGACGGAGGGGGCCGAGTGGAAGTAGAACGACCCCCGGTGACGCGAGAGCAAATTATCACCATCACATTCCTCACTGCTGTCATGTTGTTCCTCTACGATGGTCTCCAGGTTAGTCTAAAATGTTCCAAATTCGATCTATAAACAAATTAATGACAAGTACTTAATGGGCCAGATCAGGAAATGTTTTATTGGTACCATCCAAGGAAATTAATGACAAGTACTTAATGGGCCAGATCAGGAAATGTTTTATTGGTACCATCCAAGGAAATTAATGACAAGTACTTAATGGGCCAGATCAGGAAATGTTTTATTGGTACCATCCAAGGAAATTAATGACAAGTACTTAATGGGCCAGATCAGGAAATGTTTTATTGGTACCATCCAAGGAAATTAATGACAAGTACTTAATGGGCCAGATCAGGAAATGTTTTATTGGTACCATCCAAGGAAATTAATGACAAGTACTTAATGGGCCAGATCAGGAAATGTTTTATTGGTACCATCCAAGGAAATTAATGACAAGTAATTAATGGGCCAGATCAGGAAATGTTTTATTGGTACCATCCAAGGAAATCGAAGGAGAGAAGGAGCCACAGAGGAAGGTGTCAGTAATGGACAAATGGATCGGCGACTGGTTAGGTGGATAGATGTGTGTCGAGTTGAGGTGGAACGACCCCCTGTGACGCAAGAGCAGATTATCACCATCACCTTCTTCACCGCCGTAATATAATATAGTTTGATTGTGCACTGGAAAATAAGTAAAGTCCACTTCTCTCAGCCACACATACACCCACTCTACAATACTTTCTCTCTCTCTCTCGCTCTCTCAGCCACACAGATACACTCACTCACTCATTCTCCCCCAGTTTGTTCTCTCACTCCACAACACAATGGGCGACAGCTTTTCTCTATAAACCTTTTACTCCACACCATTCACCGTCATACCTACCCCTTTCCGCTCACATTGTTTTTATACAACCAAGTTAAGGTATACATTATAACCAGGTATCAATATAAAACAATATCCGATTATTTAATAGAATAGTCCAATGGTTTCAGTTTGGCTGTAAAGATTTAAAGACTCAATAATGGCCACTTATCTATTATATTTCTCCACAGTCTGGTTACGGAGGGTATGTTTTCAGCTACGCCGTAAGGAGTAAGCGGCCTATACTATCTATCTATTTATCTATCTATCTATCTATATTTATCTAATATATTTGTCCACAGTCTGGCTATGGAGGGTACGTATTCAGCTACGCGGTGAAGAGCATAGCGGGGATGACCATGAACGAAGCGGCCTACCTCAACGCCTGTTTCTGGGGCACCTTCGCGTTCGGCCGACTGCTGAGCATAGGGATCGCTACCAAACTGGCTCCTTCTTTTATGCTGCTTTGTAATATTGTGAGTTGATGCCAGTCCCTTCTTCTCTCTCATGGTTAGCCCCATTAGTTTTCAAATTTTAAGACGTCCGGCTCATTACTTTGGCGATTTTAACACCTTTCGTCCCATTTTGTTATCATTTTTTTTAAGACCTTTCGTGCCAATTAGGAGTCGATTTTTCCTGGCGAGCGATAGCGAGCCTGTAATTCAAGAGAAACAGGCCTTCGGCCAGGACATTTTTCTACCGAAAAATGTACAAATTTAGCTTGACCAGGGGTTCTGGAGGGCGTTTTTAGCTTGTAGGGGGTCTCGGGGCAAGCAAGATCATAAAAGCTCGAGAGTTGAAGAAAAACAAAATCTGGGGCATTTCGCATTCGGCCGACTGCTGAGTATAGGGATCGCTACCAGACTGGCCCCTTCTTTTATGCTGCTCTGCAATATTGTGAGTTACTTAATAACAAATTAACTGGGTACTTACCGTAATAGTTCATCAACACAACAAACATCTCCGGGCTATCCATCTGAAAATGACACATAGCGCTATTAACACACAATATTAAGACCGTCAAATACAACTAGCTCATACAACAACGATACATTGAATAATTTTCTGACGATAACAAGTCCCTGATCTCTAACCACAATCAAGACCTTCAAACTTAAATGTGACCTATGAAATCCTAAGTGGCCGTGTAGTGACTTTGGTACTAATGATCTCACAATAACTAAGTCAAACGCTCCTCTAGTGTCCCTATGACCTCTATTGTTTGTGATGTATGACCCTTGACCAGACCTATGACCCCAAACGCTCCTCTTGATAATGACCTCTATCGTTACCCTTGACCTGACAGTTCTCTTGTGAACCTATGACCACTATTGACCTATGTTTACGATTATGTAGTGAGACCCGCAGAGGGCCGCTCTCGGGCTGCATGATATGCGGGGTATGTGCATGGGGACTAGTAATTGGGGACAGGATCAGGATTAGGGATCTAATGACTGGTGATCCTAGTTCGAAAAGAATCAAGAGTGGGGCTATTAACTATATGAAATGGGAGGTGATTCCACTCTTGGAAGCTGTGAGGAAACAATTATTGACCTGACCTGTGACCTCTATAATAACCTGTCCATTTCAGAGTGGTTGCCTGGTAGCCATGGTTCTGATGCTATCACTCCGCCACAACCACACAGTGTTGTACATAGGAACCTGTATCTTCGGAACCTTCCTATCATCCGTGTACCCTACATTTCAGAGTGGTTGCCTGGTAGCCATGGTTCTGATGTTGTCACTCCGCCACAACCACACAGTGTTGTACATAGGAACCTGTATCTTCGGAACCTTCCTATCATCCGTGTACCCTACATTTCAGAGTGGTTGCCTGGTAGCCATGGTTCTGATGTTGTCACTCCGCCACAACCACACAGTGTTGTACATAGGAACCTGTATCTTCGGAACCTTCCTATCATCCGTGTACCCTACATTTCAGAGTGGTTGCCTGGTAGCCATGGTTCTGATGTTGTCACTCCGCCACAACCACGCAGTGTTGTACATAGGAACCTGTATCTTCGGAACCTTCCTATCATCCGTGTACCCTACATTTCAGAGTGGTTGCCTGGTAGCCATGGTTCTGATGTTGTCACTCCGCCACAACCACACAGTGTTGTACATAGGAACCTGTATCTTCGGAACCTTCCTATCATCCGTGTACCCTACATTTCAGAGTGGTTGCCTGGTAGCCATGGTTCTGATGCTATCACTCCGCCACAACCACACAGTGTTGTACATAGGAACCTGTATCTTCGGAACCTTCCTATCATCCGTGTACCCTACATTTCAGAGTGGTTGCCTGGTAGCCATGGTTCTGATGTTGTCACTCCGCCACAACCACACAGTGTTGTACATAGGAACCTGTATCTTCGGAACCTTCCTATCATCCGTGTACCCTACATTTCAGAGTGGTTGCCTGGTAGCCATGGTTCTGATGTTGTCACTCCGCCACAACCACACAGTGTTGTACATAGGAACCTGTATCTTCGGAACCTTCCTATCATCCGTATACCCTACATTTCAGAGTGGTTGCCTGGTAGCCATGGTTCTGATGCTATCACTCCGCCACAACCACACAGTGTTGTACATAGGAACCTGTGCTATCACTCCGCCACAACCACACAGTGTTGTACATAGGAACCTGTATCTTCGGAACCTTCCTATCATCCGTGTACCCTACTGCCGTCACCCTCGCCGAGACCTACATTCATGTTACCTGTGAGTAATGCATTTAGGCCCGTTATCAGTTAGTTATATAGAGATCTGTGACGTATTACCTACATGTATATAAACACCATAGGAGGAGGAGCACATTATTGACAACGTTTTGCCTAATATAACTTTGACTCTAACACTAACAACACTCTCACTCCCAACAGCCTCCATAACCAGTATATTGGTGGTGACGGCTGCCTCTGGGGAGATGGTCATACCGGTCATCATAGGTCATGTGAGTATACCGTATATATACTATATAAAGGGCACTTTCTGTGAGTCTGTCTGTCCGTTTGTTCATGTTTGATAAAAAAATACTCCCTCAGCTTTCAAGATGGAGAGCCCATACTTGGCATCCATACTAAGGGGGTGTCAGAATAGGTTTTAAGCGATTTTGACAACATATCTATACTAATATTCCGATATATTAAAAATAACTGCGCTTTACAGGAGTTTGTGAGGTTGGGTCCGGCTAGCGTACTCATCTCTGGGGTGTTGATGACTCTCTTCAGCTTCATCATCTACTTCTTGTTGTACTTAGTGTCCCAGACGATTACCAGGCAGTCTTGTGAGTAGTGGTTCATTTATACGTTTATTTATTTAGTATTCTGTACACTCGGTCAAACAAGTATCTGCACCCCTACCCTGATCATCTTATGTGTGCAGCTCGGTAGGGTTGGCATCCCTACCTGCAGCTATATCCATCTATACTACTACCTACCTATACTACCTAAGACCTAGTACCTACAGTACGACCTACGACCTATACTACCGAGCTGTACACACCAGATAATCAGGGTAGGGTTTTTTTTTTTTTTTTTTTTTCTATACTTTGCAGATACTTGTTTGACCGACTGTACATTCATTCATTCATCTGCAGCATATACAGTATTCATTCATAATATTCTTATATACATTTATTCATTCATCTATACCAATTTCTATTTTAAATTAACTTTGACAAATTGACAATGAATACAAATACTATTCGAAGGGGAGCACTTTATTGACGGTTCGCTGATTACGTGACCTGACGAAGCTATATGCGAAACGTCAATAAAGCGCTCCTCTTCATTTTTCTTTTTTCCACGCAATTTGCTAACTTGAGTCTCCAATCTCTGTCTGCAATTTATTAATTTCCTATATTCATGTCTGTCTGTCTCCTAATCTCTTGTCTCCAACTTCCTGACTTTAATCTCATTCCCTTCACAGCTGAGCAGAGCCTGATGGACCGATTGAAGGGGGTCCTCTTACGAGTACGAGGTGCGGGGGGCGGCGGTACGGGAGACCTGGAGGAGGACACAGGTCTTATGAAGCACCACGTGAGGTACTACACTCGGATGAGGAGTAGGACGTCGGAGAGTTCCTTGGGAGATGATGGGGCTAGTACGGGTGATAGAGACGATGACAGAGATCAGAAGGATGGAGAAGTGCCCCCTGCTAAGTTATAGAGAGAGAGACATGGAAAGATTATATATTATGTAATAGAGGGAGATGTAAAGATTGTATAATAGTAGAGAGTGTAAGAGAGACAAATCAAAATAGTAATGTATCTATGAAATGTCCTGCTAAATTGTCTAGTTTTGGCCTACTTACTTGGAACCTGGTATAGTAAAAGCCTTATGAAACACCACGTGAGGTACTACACCAGAATGAGGAGTAGGGGGTCCGAGAGTTCCTTGGGAGATGATGGGGCTAGTATCGGTGATAGAGAGGAAGAGAGGGACCAGAAGGATGGAGAAGTACCCCCTGCTAAGTTATATAGAGATAGAAAACGGAAATATTATGTAGCTATAAGTAGTCGAGGGAGATGTAAAGATTGTAAGATATTAGAGAGAGAGTGAGAGAGAATGGTAGAGATTTAGAGAGACAAATCAAAATATTTATGTGTTTATGAAATTAGTTGTAGAGACAGATGAAAAGGTTATATATAGGTAACAGAAGTAGATGTACAGATTGTAAGATATTAGAGAGAGAGTGAGAGAGAATGGTAGGGTTTTAGAGAGATACATCAAAATAATAGTGTATTTATGAATTTAAATATATATAGAGAGATACAGATGGAAAGAATATATATTGTTAACAGAGAGATATGTAAAGATTGTATGATTTTAGAGAGTTTGAGAGAGAATGATAGAGATTTAGAGACCAATCAAAATATTAATATGTGTTAATGAAATTAGCTGTAAAGAGAGATGAAGAGATTAAATATATGTAGTCGAGAGAGATGTAAAGATTGTAAGGTTGTAGGTGTGTGCGAGAGAATGGTAGATATTTAGAGTATTTACAGTAGGTGTACCGGTATATGAAATTAGTTGGACAGAGAGAGAGAGAGAGAGAGAGAGAGAGAGAGAGAGAGAGAGAGAGAGAGAGAGAGAGAGAGAGAGAGAGAGAGAGAGAGAGAGAGAGAGAGAGAGGTGGAGATGCCGCCCTCTACTTTATAGATCAAAAGAGAGACAGAAAAGATAAGCACATAAATCATAGATAGATAAATAAATAGATATATAGATAGATACAATAGTAATGGTGAACGTCTCTAAACCACTTCCATGATTGCCATTACAATCAAAGATTACTTATAAAATATATTCAATAATAAGTTATATATTTACTGTTTTTATGTCGATATTATATATATACAATACACTTGGGCATTATTATACATTTATATATTCTATAATAAATTATATTTACTATACGATGTTCCAAATAGGTAGGTAAAACATCTTGAACCTTAACCTCTATAACTCACAAACGACCAGATTAATCCAGCTAATATTTCTACCATTTGGGAAGGGACAGACAGGGAATAGGTGTGGACATTTACAGCCCATTTGCTCTAGTCTCAAAAGGTTTGGCCTACTTATTTGGAACAAGGTATAGAACAATGTTTATATCATAATTATACAATACATATTTAGGTATTAATAAATAGTCTACTTTCATCAAATTAGTATATTTAAAGTCAAACGGTCATTCCTAATCGACCAAAAAGATAAAAAATCAAACATAGGTCACGCTTCTATTCTTAAAGAGGGGTGGGTGGGTTAGTATTATTTATTTTTACTTACCGGTATATATATATATATATATCCAAATATAGTCAAAATTATATATATCCTTCAAATTCTATTATATATCTTCCAAAGAATCTACTATAGGAGTAAGTGCAAATTATAATATACAGTATATTAGTAAATAAATCGACGGTATTTTTCTCCAATAATCACGTAAGTATTCCAATAAATCTACGGTATATTCCTCCAATAATCACTAAAGTATTCCAGATAGTGTGCTTAACACTTACGCTGCGGGCCTATTTCCGCTATATTTGGGCTCATTCAGGCACTCCTCAATGACTAAGCAAGTGTCTGAATTAAATTAAATTTATTCAGCCAAAATTTAGAAGAAAATAGCTTTAAAATGATACCAGAACAAGCTTCGTAGAGCGCGGGATTCATCCGCAGCGCTACCATAGACATCGGCAAATATATGCTAATAATGAGCGAATGTCGCTAATGTTGCGCTACATTTGCCTTTGGCAGCGCTGCATAGGTCTTACGAGATATGGCTCTCACTCCTCAGTGCACCAGCCACCGGGCTGGAGAGCGGACGTGGGCCTGTCGCGCTCCCGCTCACTCGCACTCATCTCCACAGGCTTTAAGATTCTTTAAGAGCCTGTAAATTGCTTTAAATTGCCAGAACGTTCCTGAACGAGTCCCACAACCAAAGGGTTAACCTCTTGAAGATTATGACGAGTAGTAATAAAAGAAAAAGAAAATGAAGACGAAGAAAGTTGTAATAGTAATAGTAGTAGTAGTAGCTGTTGTTGTTGTTGTTATTGTTGTTATTGAATTGTCCCCAAGTCATTCTTAAGTACTATGTCGCTACACGCCTCATATTCCAACGTGGATTTAAACCATGGATTCTAAAGCAATAACACCTTTGGCAATAACTCATAGGAAAATCATCTAATGATAGCCAGAATAAACTCGAGATAAATTCAGATAATGTTAACCCTTTAATTCCCACAGAACCTTCCTAAACTGTATAAAATCGTCTAATGATACCCAGAATAAACTGTGCAAATACGTCACGATCCTCAAAGAGTTAAAAAGACGATGTAAGAAAAGCAGTAGACATTTGTTTAACCCTCTGATGATTATATACAGTTTAGGAAGGATCTGTGAGTATTATAAGGGTAACGACCATCTCAATGAATCCTCTGGCTTCCATAATTATACCCTTCCTAATCTGAATACAATTGTTCAATTACAGCCAGAAAACAGAAAAAAGTGCATAGGCCTAATCGGATCTCCAAAGGCTTAAATTATTTACCTATGTAATTCTTTGTACAATGTGATTAATGTTATATATATATATATATATATATATATTTATATATATATATATATATATATATATATATATATATATATATATATATATATATATTATATATATATATATATATATATTTATATATATATATATATATATTATACATATATATATATATATATATATATATATTATACATATATATATATCTAGTCAGTATTATTGACCTATCATAATTCTTGACTTGTATATAGCATCAGTAATAACAGAACCAATTTCTCTCCATAATCTTAAGTATATTTATGAGCAGTAATACATAAATAGTCTAGGTTAAGTCTAATTTAAGTGAATATATGACGATAAATATATAAATAGGCAAAGTAGAAGTTTGAGTGTATAAATGAGGAGTAAAACATAAATCAAAATTCTACGTTAAGTCTATTTTAAGTGAATATACGACGAACAATATATAAATAATCTAGGCTAAGTCTAATTCCAATTTAAGTGAATATATGACAATTAATAAATATATACATATTCTAGGTTAAATATAAGTCTAATTTAAGTGATTTTCTGACCAGTAATAAATAAATAAATAATGTAGGTTAAGTTAAGTATAAAGCCGGTATCACACGAGCGCTTTTTCCCTCAACATTTATCCTCAACACTGGTCTGGCAGCTTATGAGGTAAACATTTAGATTATTTATGTCACTTAAACTAATATAACAAGTCTAGTTTCCGATACCACTGTAAAATATTCCAGAAATGTTGCCAGAAAAATGTTGATCAAAATGTTGACTATAAAAGCTCTCGTGATACCGGCATAAGTGTAATAAGAATCCTTATAGTACTGTACAGGTGGGGTTAATAGTCGTTCAAAACCTTCAAAATTCTGACATAACTTATCACCGGAGCCGTGGCAGCTAAGTGGATAGCACGCTCACGTGTGAATTTACTTGACCTGAGTTCGATCCCAGCCAAGGCGGACATATTTAGTGGGTGTGGTAGTACGTCCTAGCGTGTTTCACATGCTCGCACCCAGCCGGGGGACACCTCGACGACGTATACAGACTAATAACACACATAACAAAGCCACTCCAACAGCTTCCTCTCCATTCAACACCCCTTCTCCCCTCTCAACACTCTTCGAAAAGTAGATAGGAACCGTTGTTAAGGCTTATCCATCAATACCTCTACCTGACCGTAAATTCTAACGAAAAAAATAAATTAATAGGTCTTATATTCGTGGAGGAGCATGACTTTTGACCCTGCCTATACCATAAGATACAAAAGAGTTCGAGCCCAAGCATGATACGACTTTGAACTGAGCATGTGTGTGGAACTGATACTAAACACTAAGAAGGCTGGCGATGTGAAAGGTGATATGTGAATTGTTAATCTTCCAATAAATATATAGTCTTAGCAATAAAGTTAATGATTAAGATATTAGTTATTATTATCCCTCGTAGATAGATAGGAGAGAGAGAGAGAGAGAGAGAGAGAGAGAGAGAGAGAGAGAGAGAGAGAGAGAGAGAGAGAGAAGAGAATCTTATAGAATATGCCAAATACAAAAATTCTCTCTTTGGAAAATAATAGTAATCAACTAACGCACTCGTATATAATTCTTATTATCCCATTATTACAAGCCGCAACACTTAGGAGAGCGATGTAGCTGAAAAGGTTGGGGTTTGTGAGACTGTTTTTATGAGTTTGCGAATAAAAGTTGTATATGTGCGAGTGATATCCTTCACAACGCGCGACTAGATTTATTCTATAGTTACCCATTAAATCCAGGTTTTCTTTGATTAGCCGTTTTTTGTTACTCTATTAGGAAGGTTAACTTTAGTAATAAATCGCAGCCTATACATACACAACACTTACCTTAGTGAGACACTTAAAACACTCGCGCTCATAACACACACCTCTTTAGCTACATTGCTCATCAGAGTGTTGGGGCTTGTACTGCAGCTTAAATAACGAATAAAACACACACACACACACACACACACACACACACACCCACACACACACACACACACACACACACACACACACACACACACACACACACACACACACAGCCCGTAGCCTAGTAGGTAGAGCTCTCGTCTCACACACGAGGGGTCGGGGGTTCAATCCCCGGCCGGGCGGAGACAAATTGGGCTTGTCTCCTTTCATGTGTTAGCCTCAGTTCACCTAGCTGTAAATAGGTACCTGGAATAAGTGGACGACGTTGTGACGGCCAATCTGGGGTTGGCAAAAATGGTACAAGGCGAGATGGGTATTATATGGTTCACCTAAGCTGATGGCTACCTAAGCCTTCGGGCGAGACGGTACCGTCTATAGTGAGAATGGTACCATACAGATCCACCCTAAGCCTTCGTTTCCGATGTCGCCAATTGGCTAAATACAGACTACACGCACATCCACAGCCATTCCAACAGTACATAAAACACTTAACATGCATTTCACGCAATACATTCCCAGTTAAGGAGGCGCGATAATAATGAGCTTAGCTCGCATTGCGTGGATTCCCCTTGACGAACAAGTAACTGAGTAACACACACACACACACACACACACACACACACACACACACACACACACACACACACACACACATTATATATAGGATATATATATATATACACACTATATATATATATATATATATATATATATATATATATATATATATATATATATATATATATACAAGTATAGACAGGCGAACAAATAAATACACAAATATAAACGAAGCAATAGATAGAATGAACTAAAAAAATATAATGAATAACCTATAAAAACATATCTATAAAAATAAATGCCAAACAAATATGAAAGTGAAGCAATAAATAAACAATACAATATATACAAAAACACGGTCTATAAAATAAATGCAAAAACAAATATGGAAGCAAAGATACAACAAATATATAAAAATAACAATACTACCCACCTTTAATAGTTCTCCCCGACATTTTTCACCATGACTCGTCCAACTGAAAACGGAACAAAACACATATTATATTACTTACGTTAATAGACACACTGAAAAATATTGAATTTAGGGAATGTTATTTAATTTATGTATCTATTTTTGTTTTATTATTACCGGTATATATATATATATATATATATATATATATATATATATATATATATACTGCCGTGGTGTAGTTGATTAAAGCGTCGGCTATCGTCCTGACGGTCGGCGGTTCGAACCCCATTGAGAGATTAGAAACATTTAGTGGTTCCCGTGTATTTGTGATATATACTCAAAATATATATATATATATATATATATATATATATATATATATATATATATATATATATATATATATATATACAGTATATATTTATATATTAGTTTGCTCCCTAGACCTCAATTAAACTTAATATATAACATACCAAAGACCTCCTCTTGAGATTAATTTGCACATTATTCGCTAGAAAAATGTTGCGGCCTAGGGCCGTTTCCTTCTAAATTAAAAGCTCACTATCGTTTGCCAGGATAATATCGACACCTAAATAAGGGGCTTCCTTCCCCCCCCCCCAAAAAAAAAAAAAAATAATAATAATAATAATATAAAAAAATAAAATAAAGTACAAATATGACTCAAAATGTATCTCTTATATTTCCCACAGACCCTTCCTATACTGTATAAAATCGTCTAATGACAGCCAGGATAAACTGTCTCGATACGTCATAATCTACAAAGGGTTAAATGACACACACACACACCGACACAGACAGACAGACACACACACACACACACACACACACACACACACACACACACACACACACACACACACCTCTCTCTCTAGCTATTATAATGCTCAGTAGGGGATCTGTAGGGTTTGAGGGCTGACTTAGTTATCTGACTTTGGTTGGTTCACAAAAAATGGGGTAGAACTCATTGGCTCACTCGTGTTCTCTCTCTTTCTGTGTGTCTGTCTGTTCCTCTCTCTCTCACTCAACTCTCACTCATTCTCTCTCTCTCTCTCTCTCTCTCGTTACATCCCCCCCCCCATCCTACATATTTTTGGTCTGTAGGATAACAATTGGGATCAAAAACCATCCCTCTATTGCCTCTAACCATACAACCATCCACAACAACCGCCACAAGAACCACTACCACACATCACAAACTGCAACCTCAACCACAACGACCACAACCACTCTAACCATTCAACCATCCCCCTACCACTACCCCCACAGCCATCCCACAACCACCGTCATCCCCTCCCCCCTTAACAACCGCCCCACTAACCATACACCCAACGAATGGTAATGGCTCGTTATCGCTGACTGCAAGATGATCGCAATTAAATACACCATCCCCATACCATCACAAATACCAATCATTCATCACAAACCACCCCTCTAAAAATACCACAACTATCACCACAACAACCACAAAATACCCCTCTAACCATACAACCATCCCCTAACCACCACTACAACCACCACAATTCCCTATAACTATACAAACATCACTACCACTAACACCATCACCATAACCAACCACCACTCTAACCATACCACCACAACCATAACCAATCAAACCATTCAACCATCCCCCTACCACAACTACCAACCAACCACCACCAATATATATATATATATACAGTATATACAGTATATACAGTATATATACACAAAATAAATATATAAATGCATAAAATGAAAAATATACCTATGAAATAAAATATGCGAAAAACACCTATGACAACAACATATACAGTATACAAAACACCTATGACAACAACATATACAGTATACAAAACACCTATGACAACAACATATACAGTATACAAAACACCTATGACAACAACATATACAGTATACAAAACATCTATGACAACAACATATACACTATACAAAACACCTATGACAACAACATATACAGTATACAAAACACCTATGACAACAACATACAGTATACAAAACATCTATGACAACAACATATACACTATACAAAACACCTATGACAACAACATATACAGTATACAAAACACCTATGACAACAACATATACAGTATACAAAACACCTATGACAACAACATATACAGTATACAAAACACCTATGACAACAACATATACAGTATACAAAACACCTATGACAACAACATATACAGTATACAAAACACCTATGACAACAACATATACAGTATACAAAACACCTATGACAACGACATATACAGTATACAAAACACCTATGACAACAACATATACAGTATACAAAACACCTATGACAACAACATATACAGTATACAAAACACCTATGACAACAACATATACAGTATACAAAAAATCTGTAAAACTAAAAATATATATAGAACAATTACAAATTATGCACCAAATAAATAGCGTAAACTGTCCAGGCTAAAGTAAAAAATACATGTGAATGTATTTTTAATTCCTACATGACATGCGGGGATGGGGGGATGGTGGGGGGGGGGGACTTTTAATAGAAGGATTTTTTGTTTTTAGTTTGCGAAAATAGAGGATATTGATAAATGAGGAAGAATGTTGGTGGTTAAAGGTGTGTGTGTGTGTGTGTGTGTGTGTGTGTGTGTGTGTGTGTGTGTGTGTGTGTGTGTGTGGTGTGGTGTGTGTGTGTGTGTGTGTGTGTGTGTGTGTGTGTGTGTGTGTGTGTGTGTGTGTGTGTGTGTGTGTGTTTAGAGGGATATGTGTGTGTGTATTTGTTTAAAGGGATGTGTGTTTGCATGTATTTAAAAATGTGTGTGTGTGTGTGTGTGTGTGTGTGTGTGTGTGTGTGTGTGTGTGTGTGTGTGTCAATTTATGCATATTCTATGATTCTAGTGATCTTTTTATATAACAACGAATACAGATACATATATTTTGGTAGGATCTTATCTATATATCCATCAAATTTTCAATCTATCTATCTATCTATCTATCTATCTATCTACTCAACCATCATTATATCTAACAATCTATTTTTCCATCTATCCATAGATTGTTCTATCTATCTACCTATCTATCCAACCAACCACCACACACACACACACACCCACCAATAAAATAATCACACCCACAAACCCACCCCAGCCCACCGACACACAGACAGACCCCGAGCCCTTACTATATAAAATAAAAGGTCCATTCATTATAGGTAGCCCAGAAATCGTGACTCCTAACCTCTGTAACTCTAAACTGGCTGGTGCAAATGGGCTGTAAATTTCCACACCCATTCCCTGGCCGACTCTTCCCAAGTGGTGGAAATATTAGCTGGATTACTCTAGTGGTTTTGGAGTTATAGAGGTTAGTGGATAGGATTTCTGACCTACAATGATGAAGCCACTGTACAGTATGCTTAATAAGTGATGTATCGGTACCAATTATGTTTTGATCAATAATTGGTATCAGCAATACTTACGCATGATTTCTTCTTTTTGAGCGAGATATTCAACCATGTTCCTACACTGACCCACCCTCTTCAACATCTGACAGACATGAATACAGCACGGAGCAAGCCAAACGTAATGCCAGCTGAGACATAACTTATTAACGCCACTGTACCACTACTACCACCACTACGCCCTTACCAACCCTAGCGAGTAACTAAGCTATTATTGACCTCGTGGATAAGGTCATCAGCGCTTCGGAGGCATACATTAAGAAAAGGAGGTTGGTTTGGTCATGAGAGAGAGGGTTACTGCCTGGTGTACGAGAGTGAGTGAGTGAGTGAGTGAGTGATATAGATAGATAGATAGATAGATATACAGATAGATAGATAAATAGACAGACAGATATACAGATAGATAGATAGATAGATGGATGGATGGGTAGATAGATAGATAGGATGGCTGGATAGATAGATAGATAGATAGATATACAGATAGATAGATAAATAGACAGAGATATATACAGATAGATAGATAGATAGATGGATGGGTAGATAGATAGATAGGATGGATAGATAGATAGGTAGATATATATAGATAGTTAGATAGTTAGATAGGAAAGATAGATAGCCTAAGTTAGGAGTGGGGAAGGAAGGAAGGAAAACTGGAAAGAAGGAAGGAAGGAACGATGGAAGGAAGGAAGTTAGAACAATAAGAAAGGAAGGAAGGAAGGAAGGAAGGAAAGAAAGGAGGAAGGAAGGAAGGAAAAGAAAAACAAGAAAGGAAGGAAGGAAGGAAGGAAAAGAAAAACAAGGAAGGAAGGAAGGAAAGAATACAAGACGAAATAAGGAAGCAAGGAAGGAAGACAGAAAAACAAGACCATAAATAACAGATTGCTATATATTGAGTTATGATCGTAAGGACTATTTCAGCTGACTCCAATGTTGGATCATTAAAACCTCTAATGAAGGACTGATTCTAATTTAGTTTCTAGATATAATTTTGTTTTCCTCTCTCTCTCTCTCTCTCTCTCTCTCTCTCTCTCTCTCTCTCTCTCTCTCTCTCTCTCTCTCTCTCTCTCTCATTCTAATTAAATGTCCTCTAGTTCTAAGTTCTCTCTCTCTCATACGCTTTATATATATCTCTCTCTCTCTCTAACTCACATTTTTTCTCTCAATCACTCACTCACTCACTCACTCTCTTTTTTTTCTCACTCTCTCCCCCTCCCC
>CM064502.1:59307182-59379682 GCA_032716605.1 Paralithodes platypus | reverse complement strand
AGCTGCATAAAATCGTGTAAATGTAGCTGAAATCAAATCCAAAAGACGTAACTGGTACTGAACGGGTTAACCCCTTCAGTACCGGTGACTGTGTATAACATCTAGCTATAATTGGACGATTTCATGCAGATGAGGAAGGATCTTGGGGTACGGTAATGAAAGGGGTTTATACATACATACATACATACAAATACACACATACAAGTTTAAAGACCGTTTTGTCTACAGAAAATGTGGTTAGAGTCTCACGTCCTAAATGGCGGCTTTCCAGGGCCGCCTCTGTTGTCAAGTTCTTTACTTTGAGATCGGACCGGAGTACCCGACATTCTAGATGTACCCCTACGCGCAGCTCCCCCCACCTTTACAGTCCGGCATTTCTTCACCCAGTTCTGATCATCCATTCTGACCACATGTCCAAACCAAGCAAGTCGGCTCGTGCGAATCACTTCACTGACACTCCTAATGCCCAGACGCCACCTCAATTCCTCGCTCGATACCCTGTCCCTGAGAAACCCCACACATCCATCTCACCATTCTCTTCCCATTCCGTTCCATTCTATTGATATACTCCTCTTTAACCGGCCACGTTTCCGAGGCATAGGTCATCGCACTCCTAACACACGAGGTATACACCTTCCCTTTAAGGTGGGGTGGGAACCCTCTCATGGTCAGGAGTGACAACAGCTCTCTAAACTTTCCCCAGCCACTTCTGACTCTAGCAATGGAGCCAGCTTCAGCGCCACCTCCGGCGGAAACCGTACCACCCAGGTAGCAGAACTTATTCACACACTCCAGAGTTACACTGTTGAAATCAACACTGACAGGCGGGTCATTTAATACAAAATCTCCCTTGCACACTGCACATTCAAAGTTTATGCGTTTTCTCATAGCCCACTGCATTACTTCCCTGGACACCCGGTCAAAGGCTTTCTTTATCATCTAGAATGATAAACCCCTTACAACTATTAGAGTCCTTTCTTGAGCTGACTATAATCGTCGAATAGTAGCCAGAATACAATACAAATGACGTCACTGGTACTAAAAGGGGTAATGTTTCCCGCCGGACAAGTTATAATGACGTCACTGGTACTAAGAGGGGTAATGTTTCCCGCCGGACAAGTTATAATGACGTCACTGGTACTAAAAGGGGTAATGTTTCCCGCCGGACAAGTTATAATGACGTCACTGGTACTAAAAGGGGTAATGTTTCCCTGGCCGGACAAGTTATAATGACGTCACTGGTACTACAAGGGGTATTGTTTCCCGCCGGACAAGTTATAATGATTCGCTAAACAAAGTCGCGTCATTTAACAGAGACTAATGCAAAAAAGTTCCTTAAACTCGTAATTGTGAGCCGAAAAACAGGAATCATTTATCCAATAAAAAAAACTGGGAAGGGGAAGGGGAAGGGGAAGGGGGGGGGGGGAACAAAGCTGGTATCACACGAACGCATTTACCGACAATTTTCATCAAGCAAGTTCTTTTCCTCGCAATATTTTGAGGCTCTTTCACATTGGCATCGAAAGGTAGATTATGTTCAGTAGTTTAATTCATATGGATCTTAAATTTTGAAGCTGCCAGAGTACAGTTGCTCGCAAAAATTGACGGAAAAATCGCTCGTGTGACACCGAGTTAAGCGGAGGTTTGGCTTTTATGGACCCCTTTTTCTAGGTGTCGATTTTTACCAGGCGAGAGATAGCGAGCCTGTACTTTAAGGGGAGATATCCACTTGAGGGATTTTTTTCTTGACCCCTTTCTCCCTCATGTTTAGCCCCATTGCTTTTGATATTATAAAACGTTCGCCCCGTTAGTTTGGCGATTTTAAGAACTTTAACCCCATTTTAAGACCTTTCGTGCCATTCAGGTGTCGATTTTATCCTGGCGAGCGATAGCGAGCCTGTAACTTAAGAGGAAACGGCCTTCGGCCGGGACATTTTTCTACCGAAAAATGTACAAATTAATCTTGAAAGGGACTCAAGGGGGTGTAATTTTAAGCTTGCTGGAGGTCTAGGGAACAAACTAAATACCTCCCCTTAAGAGGAACATATTTCTATCAATAACAATGCACGCTGGTACTGTAAGGATTTCTAGGGAGGTACCTAAAACTATAAATACCCCCTTAACCCTTTGAGCACCAGCGACGTTTGTTATATTTGACTCTAGCGATATTATGCAGCTTAGGAAGGATCTGTGGTAGTTAGAAGGGTTGGTTGAGATAGTTTGAAGCCTTATTATGGCTAGAGGTCCTTCCTGAGCTGAATAAAATGGTCTAATAGTTGCCAGAATATGATGAAAAGGCCGTCGCTGGTACTTAATGGGTTAAGGGGAGGTTTTTAGTTTGGTCTCTAGATATCCATCAAGCTTAAGATTACACCCCTTGAGCCCCTTTCAAGATAAATTTGCAAATTTTTCGGTAGAAACATGTCCCGGCTGAAAGCCGGTTCCTCTTAAATAACAGGCTCACTATCGCTCGCCAGGATAAAATCGACACCTAAATGGCACGAAAGGTCTTAAAATTGACAGAAATGGTCGAAAGTTCTTAAAATCGTCAAAATAATGGGGCGAACGTCTTAAAATTAGAAAAGCAATGGGGCTAAACATGAGGGAGAAAGGAGTCAAGACAAAAATCCCTCAAGTGGATATCTCCCCTTAAGGAGGTGTAAATGTTTTGAGTGAGTGAGTGAGTTGAAGGGGGCCACCCACTTTGTCACTTAACATCCACTTATGTAGACCACTCCTAGTCTGTCTGTCTGTCTGTCTGTCTGTCTCTCTCTCTCTGTCTGTCTGTCTACCTGTCTGTCTATCTATCTATCGAACTCTCTCTCTCTCTCTCTATCTATATATCTATCTATCTATCGACCTTTCTGCCTCGCAATTCAACCATTCGCATTTTATTTCTATGTAAAAAAATATCACAGAGAAGAAAAGAACTTATGTGGCACACATTAAAGAGGCGTTGTTGTTGTTGTTGTTGTTATGGTGTTGTTGTTGTTGTTGTTATGGTGTTGTTGTTGTTGTTATGGTGTTGTTGTTTGTTGTTGTTATGGTGTTGTTGTTGTTATGGTGTTGTTGTTGTTATGGTGTTGTTGTTGTTTGTTATGGTGTTGTTGTTTGTTATTTGTTATTTGTTGTTGTTGTTTATGTTGTTTGTGTTTGTTGTTATGGTGTTGTGTTGTTGTGGTGTTGTTGTTGTTGTTATGGTGTTGTTTGTTGTTGTTATGGTGTTGTTGTTGTTGTTATGGTGTTGTTGTTGTTGTTATGGTGTTGTTGTTGTTGTTATGGTGTTGTTGTTTGTTGTTGTTGTTGTTTGTTGTTGTTATGGTGTTGTTGTTGTTGTTATGGTGTTGTTGTTATGGTGTTGTTGTTTGTTGTTGTTGTTGTTATGGTGTTGTTGTTGTTGTTGTTTGTTGTTGTTTGTTGTTGTTATGGTGTTGTTGTTTGTTGTTGTTGTTGTTGTTGTTATGGTGTTGTTGTTTGTTGTTGTTGTTGTTGTTATGGTGTTGTTGTTGTTGTTATGGTGTTGTTGTTTGTTGTTGTTGTTGTTGTTGTTGTTTGTTGTTGTTGTTATGGTGTTGTTGTTGTTGTTATGGTGTTGTTTGTTGTTGTTGTTATGGTGTTGTTGTTGTTGTTGTTATGGTGTTGTTGTTGTTATGGTGTTGTTGTTGTTATGGTGTTGTTGTTGTTATGGTGTTGTTGTTGTTGTTATGGTGTTGTTGTTGTTTGTTGTTGTTGTTATGGTGTTGTTGTTGTTGGTGTTGTTGTTTTTGTTTTTGTTGGGTATTGTTTTTTTTATTGTTGTTGTTTGTTATGTTGTTGTTTTTTAATGTTGTTGTATTTGATGTTGTTGTTCTGATTGTTATTGTTATTGTTGTTGTTGTTGTTTGTTGTTGTTATGGTGTTGTTGTTGTTATGGTGTTGTTGTTGTTTTTTGTTGTTGTTATGGTGTTGTTGTTGTTTTTGTTGTTGTTGTTATGGTGTTGTTGTTGTTTGTTGTTGTTGTTATGGTGTTGTTTTTGTTTTTGTTGGGTATTGTTGTTTTTATTGTTGTTGTTTGTTATGATGTTGTATTTTATGTTGTTGTTCTGATTGTTATTGTTGTTGTTGTTGTTGTTGTTGGCCACGTGTTCATCATTATTCGACCTTGTAAGACCTTTAAGGGGGGGGGGGGGGGGGGTCGTTTTTCTGGTCCCCCCCCCCCCTTCTCCCTCAAATTTAGCCCCATTAGTTTTCAGATTGTAAGACGTTCGCGCCCATTAATTTGGCGATTTTACTACCTTCCACCCCATTTCTTTGCCAATAATAGGACCTTCCGTGCCATTTAGGTGTCGATTTAACGGGTCATTCAGGTCTTCAATATGGCCGACAATGAAGCAAAAGCATAATGGGATTCCTCCTATAGAAGACTGAAGGAACGAAATGACCTGAATGAATGACAATTGGTGTGTGTGTGTGTGTGTGTGTGTGTGTGTGTGTGTGTGTGTGTGTGTGTGTGTTTGTTTGAGAGAGAGAGAGAGAGAGAGAGAGAGAGAGAGAGAGAGAGAGAGAGAGAGAGAGAGAGAGAGAGAGATAGAATGGGGTAGCCATGATAAATATACTAATACAATAATAGAGCCACAGAAAGGCTTGGTAGCGATGGAGGGAGAATATGAATACATTAATATATATATACCAGGGATACCAATATCTCTTTCTCTCAATGAATAAATGTATATACACTCACCAACTCTCGCTCTTCGCCGCAATGTTGCATCTCTCTCGCTATTCTATCGTTACTACAATAATCAGTGTTCTTCAGAGCTCTCCCAGTGTATACCACCTACTCTACGTAGGGTAAGTAGTACCTGTCTTGCAACACAATCCCACCCCTAAGAAACGTTATTCTCAGGATTTCTTCTATTCAACTGCTGAGCTCTGGAACTCTCTCCCATAATAAGTCTTTCCCTCTTCCTATGACTTAAATTGCTTCAACCTCCGTGTGTCCAGGCATTTTGGCTCGAACGTCCCTTGATTTTGGCCCTGTCACTCTTTCAATTCTGGGGGAGGTACTCGCTACAGGCAGTTCTGTCTTTTGTCTCCCTTACTAACATATATAAAAAAAAAAAAAAAAAAAAAATATATATATACTGTATATATATATATAATTCGTCAGTAACCGATTCTTCTACTGAATAAATATATATATATATATACAGTACATCTCTCTCTCTCTCTCTCATCCGCCTCCCCCACCCATTCACTCACTCACTCTCTTTCTCTCTTTAATCTAATTCTTTTTCCATCTCCCTGGTTATTATTCTATCGCTTTGCTGCTCTCCATAACACACACACACACACACACACACACACACACACACACTAACACACACACACACACTAACACACACACACACTCTCACTCTCACACTCACACTCTTTAACATACACACACACATACTCAAATATTTTATCTATCTATCTATCTATCTAGCAATCTATCTATCTATCTACCTAGCAATCTATCAATATATCTATCCCCCCTATCACACCCTCCCTCCCTCCCTCCCTCTCCCTCAGTCCAACACATTAATTTTTCCCCTATTAATCCCCATTGGCACACCATTTATCAAAGCACACCCCAAATAAATAATTGACATAAATATAATCATAAATCATAACCGAGATTCCGGAAGTTAAATACCGGTACGCATTTTGACAGTAAGGGGAGATCGTTGATTTTTCTAGACCCCTCCTCCCTCATGTTTAGCATATTAGCTTTGAGGTTTTAAGACGTTCGTTCCGTTAGTTTGGCGATTTTGAGACCTTTCGACCCATTTGTTTATCAATGTCAAGACCTTTCGAGCCATTAACGTGTCGATTTATTCCTGGCGAGCTATAGCCAGCCTGTAATTTGGGAGGAGCCGGCCTTTGGCCGGGATATATCTCTACCAAAAAGTGTAAAAATTTATCTCGAAGGGGAATTTTGGGGTTATTTTTGAAAGCTTGATGGAGGTATTGGGAGGAAACTAAAAAATATTTATTAATATATATATATATAAATATATAAATAAACCAATAAATGAACCCTACTCCGTTAAACGAGCCTAAAAGTTCACTTGATTGATGGAGGCCTAATTGGTTTCATATTTCTGACGTATTTGATCTGCTATTCCGTTTGTGGGGTTTGATAGTGGTGTTATAGACATAGATAGATAGATAGAGAGAGAGATAGAGTGAGATAGAGTGAGATAGATAGATAGATAGATAGAAAGAGATAGATAATGCACTGCGTATGTGTGCGTATATATATATATATATATATATACCCCGGTATATATATATGTGTGTGTGTGTGTGTTTATGTGTGTGTGTATGTGTGTGTGTATATATGCGTGTGTGTGTGTATATATGTGTGTGTGTGTACGTGTGTGTGTGTGTTTGTTTGTGTGTGTGTATATATATGGGTGTGTGTATATACATGTGTGTGTGTATGTATGTGTATTTGTATGTGTGTGTATGTATTGTATATGTGTGTGTACATATGTGTGTGTGTGTGTGTGTGTATATATATGCGTGTATGTATATGTGTGTGTGTATGTATTGTATATGTATTGTATATGTGTGACATAGGAGTGGGATAGAGCGTGTGCTTGTAGGCTGCGCGTGCTAGGGATAAAATTATGCTCAATTGTATTTAATGAGAGAGAGAGAGAGAGAGAGAGAGAGAGAGAGAGAGAGAGAGAGAGAGAGAGAGAGAGAGAGAGAGAGAGAGAGAGAGAGAGAGAGAGAGAGAGAGAGAGAGAGAGAGAGAGAGAGAGAGGAGAGAGAGAGAGAGAGAGATAGAAGAGAGAGAGAGAGAGAGAGAGAGAGAGAGAGAGAGAGAGAGAGAGAGAGAGAGAGAGAGAGAGAGAGAGAGAGAGATGGGACTAATAATTTTTTAACACGGCCACAACACAGGAACGGTGATTGTGTGGGAAGTTACCTATAAATTCTATATAATGTATCTAACTCTCACTATCTATCTATCTATCTATCTATCTATCTACAGTATATCTTATATATAATTATATATATATATATTATCCAAAAGTTAGGCTACTTTCATCTATCTCCCACCATCTCCTCCCCCCCCCCCACTCACTCACTCACTCACTCACTCACTCTCTCTCTCTCTCTCTCTCATTATAAGCCATAAACCAATTGTTGTCATACAGAGAGAGAGGTGTGGGGAAGGGAGTGGTGAAATAGAGACATATATATATAATTGTTAGTCTCAATCTCTCTCAATCTCTCTCTCTCTCTCTCACACACACACACACACACACACACAAACACAGCATAATTAATTGACTCATCTTGATGCAATTCGCGAAAACACCAAATATAAACGCTTCACGCGAATAATTAAAGTGCAATTTAAATCCAATATTATAGGCAAGAATAAATAACACTGTTAAAAGGTGAGTGGTAGAGATCCTTTAGCAACAAGAGATCAGCCTGGTATGAGTATCCTAGGTTCGAGTCCTTGGAGTGCCACATGTATTTGTTGATTTCATTAATTGAGTTTAGAAGTAAAGTTGGTTGGTGAAAAAATATGAATCCGTAATTTTAGAGTCCATTTTGTATATCAAGTCTCCCTCAACTTGACCTAATATATTGTATATCAAGTCTCCCTCAACTTGACCTAATATATTATATTGTATTCATTTTTGCACAGTTCAAGGATTACTTACATTGAACTGCTGCCACATAAACTCGCCCAGCACACTGCACGGATACACGAGCAAAACAAGATAAATAAAACAACCATTATATGATACGATGATGCATCACTTTTCTATTTTCTATTAACTGGTGGTGTAACTGTTTAGATGCTTATGTTCTGGGTGTGGTGTCCTGAGTTCGAATCCCGGGAGGACCATATGCTTTCATTAGTTTATTCAAGTACATTGGGGTTTGATAATGATGATTACTGTTAAGAACGGGGTGTTACTTATATGGACGTCAGGGTACGGTTGACCAAACAAGTCTGTATTAATGTCTGTCAGTTGTTGAATAAGGTACAAAGGAGTACAAAGGAAATCAAGCAACAACAGATCTAGTGACCCTTCTAGGTTGCTTGTCCTCCAAAACACTGAGGATCAAGTGTCCAAACAGTGGTTTAGAGTGGGTAAGGGAACATTGGAAAGGGAATTACTGCCCTGGAACTAATGTCCGTGGCAGGATTAGGAAGTTAGTAGGGGACAGATGGGTTAGTAACTGAGGGGGGGATAAAATAAAGTTATTCATTTACAAACGCAGTCAGTCGCGGGTTTGAAGCGAGATATTTGTCTAGGCGGAGTTTAAATGAATCAACGGTGATGCAGTCTATAACGTTTAGGTGTAGGAACATGTGTGTATATCTCACTCAAAACGTTGAAAGGAAGTTTAGATATTAGCAGCATTATACCAATTATTTATCAAAACATACTCAGTGCCGAGACATCACTTATTTGGCTGATTGTACATGGAAGTCAGAGGGTTAATTGAGATAGTCTTTACCCTCTTCATTCCCACAAATCCTTCCTAAGCTGTATAAAATCGTCTAACTGTATTAATTGTCTCCCTCAGGTACCATGTCAGTGAGGCAACGCGAAAGAGGTGGTAACAGTATGTGGTGACGTCATCAATATTTACAACAATAACAACAACAATGATGGCCGCCGGTGAGGTCCTGGTCATTCTCCTCTGTCACCTTGCCGTTTTCTGTCAGGGTAAGTAAGGAGGGACTCAAACACCTATGGGACATTTGCTTAGCCTATATGGCGTTTAGCAAACTGAAACGGAATCTAATTTGTGAACAAGAAGCCGATATTGACTGAAAAACAAAAACAAGGGAAGGATGTAGTGTCCGGGCGTACGGTCGCCATGTTTACATCGGTCGTGCGCACATGGTTATATTCCCGTATATTTTGACGGCCATTTTATCTGTTATTTGACCCCTGCTGGCAATATATATGATGATGAAAGTAAGTCATGGAGGGGTGACTATTATTGTATCCCACAGCAGTCAAAATAGACATGAAAATGATCGCGAGCGTGCCGAGTAGTGTAAACAAGACGGGTGGTACGCCCAAATACTACATCCTTACCAAACACAAAAACACACACACACACAGCTGAATAAACTAAATATTACCCTCGTTCTCAGGTGTAGGTGGCATGGGTGGTGGTGATGGGGAGGAGGTAGTGAGGGTGGAGGTGCCTCAAGTAGGGGTGGTGGGGGGAGGCGTTAATCTCACCTGCCACTACGACCTACGGGGACCACCTCACCTCTACTCCCTCAAGCTCTACCACAACGACACCGAGTTCTACCGCTACGTGCCTACCGAGACGCACCGACCCGTGGATATCCGGCCCTCGCTTACGTTCCTGGCTCACGTAAGTAGGCACGTGTAAGGTTGAGTGAGGTGTGTGTTCAGTTTAAGGGGGGGTCGAGTTATACCGCTACGTGCCTACTGAGACGCATCGACATGTACACATCAAACCCTCGCTTACGTTCCTGACTCATGGAAGTTGGTGTGTGTGAGGTTCGAGTAAGGTGTGTGTGACGTTTAGGAGAGATTTAAGTGAGGTTTAAGGTTCGAATTACAAGATAGCATTCAATAAGTTAACCCTTACAATAACAACGACGGCTCACAGCCGTCAGTAAAAAAGCGACGCGCCAGTAATATACAATCCTTGTTCTTCTAATATCTAGCAGGAGTTGCTAACATGACTTGGAGGCACTGTTGTGAGGAGTTGGCAACACTTCTCATGGTCCCTCTCAGCTACTCTAGACCAGCTGACTCAGTCACCCACCAACTCTTGAGCTAAGAGGATGTTGTCTCGTTGCTATTGGCAACAAGTCTGGTACTGGAGGGACCCTTTTACCCCCGTGTGGTGGGCATATTGGCCCAAAATTACCTTCATTCCCTGCTAATTCTCACGCATAAGCAAGAGTCGGAGCATAATACAATGATATATCCATGAAAGTAAGGTAATAGAGCTTTCCAATGACACCTAAATCTGTACGACGTCTGGTTGTCTTGCAACAATCTAGCAAAAGTAGGACAAAATAGCAAAAAATTCACGTTTTTGAGCTGTTTTTTGCTATGTGTAACGCTGCAGAGGTGTGAGGGAACTCTTTCTCAAAATTCGGTATGAACCCAGCCTCCATAGGCTCAGGATGAGGCCCTCCCACTCTGCCTGCAACAGCTGGCCTAGCTCCCAAGCCACATAATAGCCCGTAAAATGGTACCCGTCAGGTGATGGGCGCCGCGAGGAAGTGGTTAATCTACTGTGCAATGGCCAGGAACAGTAGTGATTATTTAATACTTTCTACCCCTTAGGAGGTGAGTCGCAGCGGTAGTGGAGTGACGGTGGGCCTGACAGCATTGACGGGCTCGGCCACCGGGGAGTACAAGTGTGAGGTCATCGCCGAGCGGCCTTCCTTCAGGACCGAGACGCACACGGCTAATATGACCGTCCTGGGTAAGTGTGTATGTGTGTGTGTGAGAGTACAAAGGAAGGAAATCAAGCAACAACAGGTCTAGTGACCCTTCTAGGCTGCTTGTCCCGAGAGAGAGAGAGAGAGAGAGAGAGAGAGAGAGAACATAGATATGGATGGATAGATGGATATAGAGATTTACTGATGCTCCTCCCACTCTATCTCGTGTCTCGTTGGAGGAAGGTAGGATTTATTATTATTATTTTTTTTTTTTTGTTACTCTTGTCAGGGGGACCCGCAGAGGGTTACTCTCGGGCAGCATGCTATGCGGGGGTTGTGCAGGGGAATTAGGAGCAATGGGTAGGATCGGGTCAAGGATTACGATGAGGGAGATAATGATTAGTGATCCTATTTCTAAAGGAATCAAGAGTGGGGCTATTAACTATGTGAGATGGGAGGTGATTCCACTCTTGGATGCTGCGGGAAAAAAATAATGTCTGAATATGTCCGTGCTTGCCTGATATGTGTGGTACTTTAAGTTGTGGCTGCGTCTCGTAAATTGTATGTTTGTAGGGTGTAAATATGTATTTTTTTCTATGTCCACTAAACGAGACAATCCAATGCTCCATTATATTCCAGATGCTTCAGAACTTGGCTTTAAAATTTCAAGGTTTCGAATTGTTGTAACTGTATATATGCTTACGACTGTACACTCTCCTCTCCAGGTGTATTAAGCAAAACAATAACTAAATATAAACACGCCAGCTCTTTCCCTTACCGGAGACTTTACACCGCCGCAACAATGCTTATTTCGTCACCATGCTTGCCTTTTATCCACATTACTTCCTTATAATACAACTACGACCACTATACTTCATCCTCATCGTCTTATCCGTACAGATTGGCATCGTATTCGCCCGCTAATGACCACTGCACACGCGCACAACGTCCCACTCCGACAGTTCGATAAACACTGAATGATCTGAATCTCACGTGTTGATTTGTTTACATTTCGTCACTGAATATTTCGCCACTTATCGGCTGTACTAACCAAATGCAGTGATGTAATGTCATCTACCTGTTTCTATAAATACTAAATATAACCTAAATTTAATTATATAATTTGTGTATACCTTAAATGCAGTATTGGAACAAAAAGATTGAAAATAAATTACGTGTAACAAGTTCGTCATGTTGCCGAAAGATCCGAACTTAGGATAACCTCATTGGAATGGAAATAATGTGTTTGCATAAATCAAATTTTCCTTTGTAACTCTGTATAACTCGTAAAGTGCATCTCTCTCTCTCTCTCTCTCTCTCTCTTTCTCTCTCTGGCGTACGTCTGTTTAGTTATCATTAAAAGACTTGATTCAGTTTAGGAAACATCAGTCAAACCCCTCTCTATCTATTACATGTGTGTGTGTGTGTGTGCAGGCTCTCTCTCTCTCTCTCTCTCACACTCACACACACACACACACACACACACACACACACTCACTCACTCTCTTCTTTTCTATCCTTTCCTTCAACTTTCATTTTCTATATAATAGGATATGCCATCTCTACTAGAATTAAGTCCTGACCACCTCGTTTGGCTCGTAAGTCTGTGTGGCCAGTGTATCTATGTAAATCTATGTAAATCTCTCTCTCTCTCTTCCCCCCCCCCCTCCACAACCATACAGGAACATTCGGCTCAGACACAAATCGGTTCTGAGGGGTCAATTTAACAGTCGTATTTGATTACCGGGCCGAGAGTGTGTTTCTGCTGTCCTGTGCTTTGTTTGCTGGTGGTGAGAGAGAGAGAGAGAGAGAGAGAGAGAGAGAGAGAGATTTTGCCCCGAGGGGCGAGTTTATTGAGCAGCGGGGCCCATCCTGTGAGGGGACAACCACTAGTAAGGCGATACATACTGCTCAAAGAGCCATTATTCCACTGAAACAACAGCATCGTCGTCTGGTTACATTCATATTTGTGTTTATAAATCAGGTTGGCATTATTCAGATGTGTTATTATAGTTATATATATATATATATATATATATATATATATATATATATATATATTCACTAGAAAGCCCCTGTCCTCACACCAAATATAACAAAATATATAAATAAAAATCTTCTTGCACTTAACCTCTCTTTCCACTGAGTTAGGGACACCTGCTGTGTTAGAAGAACAAACAATTACTAGATGTTGTGTTCATGTTTGTGTTTATATTGTGTATGTATAAAACATGAGTAGGGTCAAAGACTGTATAACCATCTTTGCCCTTTTGAGACCTAGTATATGTAATCCCATGTACAGTATTTAAACTTTCTCAATAAAGAATCAAATCAAATATCTTTCCACAGACGACCCTTGACTTCCACACCTATTGTAAATATAGATTATTAAAAACAATATATATAACAAAAATACTACCCCCCCCCCCCCTTCTTTCTCTCCTTCTCTTCACAGACGAGCCGCTCCCCCCTCCCAGAATCCACGGGTCAAGGGGGGTCTACCAATGGGGGGGTGAGGTGAGACTGAGGTGTGTGGTGGGGGGGCCTCTACCCAACTACTCCCCCCCTCCCACTCTACACTGGTTCATTGGTGGTGTACAGGTGAGTGTGTGTGAGTGTGTGTGTGTGTGTGTGTGTGTGTGTGTGTGTGTGTGAAAATAGTTAATAATACAAATTGTCGGTGTATTGTACCGTGAGTTTTTCTTAACCTAGATAGAGTAAAATGGTTATTTATGCTTATTTCTTAACTACGAGGTCACATGCGACCTTTGGCGAACGTGAAGTGCCTGAGTTCCCACCATAGTACATACGCAGATCTACTGGTCAGAGTACGTGTAGGATAACAAAAGCTGATATATTGGTCAGCTTGGTTAGAGAGGGACCACGATACAATCCTCTACATCGGGATAGCTGAAAATATCTGTAGGATTCTGGGACCCTTGGTGCGTGTATAGGTGTGTATTTGTGTGTGCGTAGGTGTGTATGTGTATGTAGGTGTGTAAATGTGTGACTGTGTATACATGGGTGTGTGTGTGTGTAGGTATGGATGTGTATGTATAGGTGTGTAGGTGCAGGGGTGGGTCGGTGTAGGTGTGGGTGCGTATCTCTTACAATAATGGGTTAAAATGAGTTTATCAATCCATGACATACAGTATAATTATTATCTAACTAACTATAACTAACTAACTACCTAACACAATTTCCTAACCCGTGGGCCTCTCTTCTCTACCAGGTTCCTCTAGAATACGTCCATCACGAGTCGGGCAGAACCAGCGTCACTCTCAACATACCCACGTCAAAGGTAAGGAATGGACCCCCTTCTCCCTCATATTTAGACCCATTACTTTGGAGATTTAAGACATTCACCCCCATTAGTTTGGCGACTTAAAATTTGTTCGTGCCATTATTCAACTTTATATTCCTGGCGAGTGATAGCCTGCAATTTAGGAGGAATCGGCATTTGGCCAGGACACTTCTCTAACAAAAACTACACAAATCTATACATAAAGGATATTAAGTATATATCACAAATATATGTGACACTCGTCCCGAATGTCTGTGGATTCGAGCCCGACTGAAAGTATAAAAATATTATATATATATATCAATAAACAAACAAATATAATTATCCTCTTACTAAAATAATCATATACCGGTATCATTTGTATCACTAACTATAATTTATCCCTCTATCCTTCCACCCAGTTATACCATGACGGGATCAGAGAGGCTGAGAAGGACAGACTAGCCATGGACAGACAACACGGTATAGACGATGGGACAACAGATGGAGACAGGCACAGCAACACTCGGGATAACCGGAGACGTAAGACAGCTGAGGATAGCCGAGGAACTCCAAGAAACGAAGACGAGGAGATAGAAACCAAAGCGGGGCAGTCAAAGGGCCAAATATACCAAAATAGGAACAATATAGCCCAAGATAGAGGTAATATAGCCCAGGGTAGTGAAAACATAGCCCAGGGTAGAGAAAATATAGCCCATAATTCAGAAAATATAGCCAAGGGTAGAGAAAATATAGCCCAAAATACCGAAAGTATAGCCCAGGGTCGAAAAAATATAGCCCAAGATCGAGAAAACACCGCCCAAGATAGCGACAAAACAGCCCAACACAGAAGAAAGACCACAGCCCTCAAAACCCGAGTCCTAGCCCCGGATAGAGGGCTAGGAGGGCTAGGAGAAGAGGAGGATGGCCGAGTGGAGGTACTGGTGGACTGTGTGTTGAGGCTAGGAGGTCAAGAGGTCAGGGATAGGGTCATTCTAGCCATCCACAACGGCCCATCCACCTACCCATCTAACTACTTTTCGGCGGCGGGTGAGTTTATAAGGCTAGTTGTTTCTGTACTCCCTTCTCCCTCATGTTCAGCACCTATCTATCCAACTACTTCTCGACAGAATTCATAAGTTTAATTAACTTTCTAACTATGTAACTATCTAACTAATTAATATACTAACTAACTAAATAACTAACTAATTGTCTAGTTAACTATCTAACTACCTCTCTAAGTGTCTAATTAACTATCAAAATCCCTAACTAACTAACCAACCTTTTTAACTATCTAACTAAATTTCTAACTAACAAACTCTTAAACTATCTTTATATCAACTATTTATCTATCAAAATAACTATCTAACCTAACTAACTATCCACAACCTCTCATCTTCTCCAAACTCCAATCATATCCCTTATCAAACATAAATATTGATTTATTGGTTTCCCCTTAAAGCTATCCCATATCAAGTGTATTTTTGCCTAACGAATTTAACAGTGTATTGTCTTCACTTCGATGTATAATTTGTGGCTTCACTAACGAGGCAAACGAGCGGAGAGTAGGGGGATAGATTGTATGTATATATATAGATTGTATGTATATATATATATATATATATATATTTATGTATTGTATTTATATGATTTAGGGATAAATTCATATATTGACTTCACTAACTTAATTAAGGGGAGGTTTCCACTTGAGGGATTTTTTTTCTCGAAATTCCTTCTCCCTCATGTTTAGCCCCATTGCTTTTGATATTATAAAACGTTCGCCTCATTAGTTTAGCGATTTTAAGAACTTTCACCCCATAATAAGACCTTTCGTGCCATTCAGGTGTCGATTTTATCCTGGCGAGCGATAGCAAGCCTGTAATTTAAGAGGAACCGGCCTTTGGCCGGGACATTTTTCTACCGAAAAATGTACAAATTTATCTTGAAAGGGACTCAAGGGGGTATAATTTTTTAGCTTGATGGAGGTCTAGGGAACAAAGTAAATACCTCCCCTTAAACATGGTGTTAGCATAGGTTGTTTAGTATTGTGTGGGTGTGTGTGTGTGTGTGTGTGTGTGTGTGTGTATTTACCTAATTGTATTTACCTAATTGTATTTTACAGGATTGAGATTACTCTCGTAGTGTCCCGTTAGCCTTTAACTTATCATAATTTACTTTAAAAGCTTGAATACTTTGTGCACACACTAGGTCGTTTGGTAACTTATTCCACTTCTCAACCATTCTATCTGGAAAACCAAACTTCCTAACATCCTTCCTAGCTCTCCTCCTCAACAGTTTATAGTCATGTCCTCTCGTCCTCCCCACCGCTGGCCAAACAAAATTTGTTTGATCAATATATTCCTTTCCGTGAACACACCTAAATAAAGCTATCATGTCTCCCCTCTCCCTTCTCTGTTCAAGTGTGTGTGTGTGTGTGTGTGTGTGTGTGTGTGTGTGTGTGTACATAAGCCGCTTGGCCCACACAAGGCAGATCCCTCTCACACCCAACCCTAATTATAAGACCTAATTATAGGCCCAACTCACTAACACCATGAGGACCGACCTCACCAAAACGGTCAGAGGTCAACATAAGAAAACGGGGGTCTGCAGAGCGCCGATTGGCCCACACCCGGCAGATCCCCCTCACACCCAACCCATCTCGTCCATCTGCCTATCTAATTTTATCTTAAAACTCTCTATTGTTCTTGATCCCACTATAACAATTGGTAGCCTATTCCGCCTATCTACAACTTAGTTAGCCGGAGGGAGTGGAGGGTGGGGAGAGAGCCTTCTACTTTGCTGTCCTATTATTCTACTATAAACTGTCCCTGTCTAGTAGTATTAAGGCCGGTCCTGGCCGGACCACCTAATAGGGACCGCAAGGTCTGTGTGGTCTGAGTATCTGTGTAACTCTGTGTAACTCACCATATCCACACCACACACCATTATAATATAGTCGTCTATCAGTAGCCATCATAAACTGTCAAAACGCGTCATAATCCTCTCAAAGGGTTAATTACGATAGTGTTTATCCATTGCATACCTAGTGGTCTGTCCTAAACTGCAGAAAATAGTCTAATAATAGCCAGAACATAATGAAAGATTGCATCATCGTATCTTGAAAGGGTTACGTATATCACAAATATCTCACCTTATTTCAGCCTATTTCCTTCCGATTCTCCTCCCAGATCGTCCGCTATTCGTCAAACGCCACTTCTACTCTTTCCGCACTTCCGGCACACAAATATCGCGCACAAAAAGCAAAAATAACTACGGGAAGAGCGAAGTCTGTTTACCTAGTGTCTCCGTCTCTGCGAATCAAGCGAGAGTCTATAGTCCTTCACCTGGACACTTACCACAATAACAGAAACACACGGCTTAAAAATCGACTAAACTATTAAACCACTAAGTCAATATCAGTATGTTGATTTGTGATAGTGAAAATAATTATGACGATCCCCTAGAGTTAAATATGGAAGGTGAATTGATTTGCCTTTCTGAGTACCCCGCCAAATGTCGCGCTTTTCCCGCCAAAACCACCAAATGTCTCCCGTTTTCTGTGAACATGACATGGCATCACTTGGCTTAATTAATCTGAATAAACGATTCTATCATGTTTCATAATCACATAATTGCTCATGCTAATTACAAAAAAATACATTAAGGGGAGATGGTAGTTTTCCTAGATCCCCTTTTCCCTCATGTTCAGCCCCACCAGCTCACAGATTCCAAGACGATTAAGGGGAGATGGGCCGGTTTTCTGGACCACTTTCTCCCTCATGTTTAGCCCCATTAGTGTTCAGATGTTAGCCCCATTAGTTAGTCGATTTTAAGACCTTTTGCCCCATTTCTTCGTCAATATTTAAACCTTTCGAGCTATTTATGTGTCGATTTTTTCCTTGGCGAACGATAGTGAGTAATGTTGGAAGAACCGGCAACATTTTTCTACCGAAAAATTTACAAATTAATCTAGAAGGGGAATCTAATGGATGTTTGTTTATGTTTGAGGGAGGTCTAGGGAGGAAACCAATAAATAAAGGAATACATGAATTAATAGACCAAAGATACAGCCCATCTCCCACCTCGTGTTTTATTTTGATATCTCTCCCTCTCCCTCTGGGTTGTATCCATTCGGCCCCACTCAACCCACTGCCCCAAGACGTTTATCCCCATCCAGGTGTGTGTACAAAGGAGTACACAGGAAATCAAGCAACAACAGTTCTAGTGACCCCCTCTAGGCTGCTTGTCCTCCAAAACACTGAGGATCAAGTGTCCAAATAGTGGTTTAGAGTGGGTAAGGGAACATTGGAAAGGGAACTACTGCCCTGGAACTAATGCTCGTGTATATGTGAGTGTATGGGTATGTCTCTAAGGGTGTATATGTAAGGTTATGTGTGTGAATGACTGAATATATATATATGTGTGTGTGTGTGTGTGTGTGTGTGCGTGAGTGGGGGGGGGGGTAGTTAAATTGTTACTGTATAACCATCTGTCTAATCTAACTATCTAACTATAACTAGCTAGCTAACTAACTAAATCTAACTAACTATGTCTATATCTATCTTTTGCAGGTGTAAGCGTGTGTCCCTGCGTCCTCCTCCTCTTTGCCTCTCTCTTCTCCTCTCTGTTCTAAAGGCACAAGAAGAAGACGAAGATCACAAACAACAAAGAAGACGAAGAAGACAACGAAGAAGACGATGATGAAGAGGAATAAAAATAAAACGAAGACGACAACGAAGACGAAAAGTAAACGAATACGAAGAAAAAGAGGAAGAAGAAGACAACAAAGGAAAGACGAAGACGAAGAAAAATATGTCAAATAATAAGAAAGCGAGTTAAAGAAATGAAGTACAGTGGCGCTAATAAGTGATGTCTTGGCACCAAGTATGTTTTGATCAATAATTGGTATCAGCAATATCTAAGCTTGATTTCTTCATATCGAGTGAGATATACAAACATGTTCCTACACTTACCCACCCTGTTTAACATCTGACAGACATTAATATAGCACAGAGAAAACCAAACGTAACGACAGCTGAGACATGACTTATTAGCGCGACCGTACATGCCAAATAATATTGGGCAGGAAACCGGCCCATCCCCACATAATAGTTGTTATAAATATATGTATTAATATTTTCTTTTTACAATAGTTGGGGAAGAATAGAGTTTAGTCAATACAGTTGAGGTCCGTCATAAGGTGAACAAAGAGACTGACCTACTCACGTGTGGATAATAGTCTTTAATGTATGAATGTATGTATGACTATGTTGTTGTTGTTGTTGTTGTTGTTTGCTCTTGTTGTTGTCTGAGATCTGTTGTATAGGCTGTAGGTAAACAAATCCCTGTACATATCTATACCTATAATGAATGAACTTGAGGGGGGATTGACGTATTCATTTGCTTATTTACTTATATTTTCATTATATTTTTAGATTCATCCCCAAACCTCCATCAAGCTAAAAAAACAAAACAAAAATAAAAAATAAAAATCAAGACCCCCTACAAGATAAATTTGTACATTTTTCGATAGAAAACTATCTCGGTTACTACTATATTACAGGCTCGCTATCGCTTGTCAGGAAAATAATCGACACCTAAATTGCACGAAATGTCTTAATATTGACAAAGCAATGGGGCGAAAGGTCTTAAATCGCCAAACTAATGGTCCGAACGTCTTAAAACCTGAAAACTAGTGGGGCTAATCATGAGGGAGAAGGGGGCCCAGATAAGCGAACCATCTCCCCTTAAGTAATGTATAGAGACTTTCTGTGTTAATTAACCCTTTTAAGATCCGATTACGCATTTGTCTTCTGTTTTCTGGCTAGTATTAGACAGATTTAATCAGATTAGGAAGGGTATGTGGAAGTTGTTGTTGTTGTTGTTGTTGTTCCCCAGGCTGTCTGGCCGAACAGCCCCAAGGTCTCGAGCAAGGCCAAGGCCATAAACGAGCGCCCCCACAAAATCCTCCCTGCTTACCACGAACAAAGCCCGGGTGACCGAAGCCACTCCAAGGCAGGGAGCTGAGGAGGGTGCGGAAACGCCCGGGAAACCAAAGCCCCACCCAAGGCCCTGTGCCCCTCAGCAATTATGAAGGGAAAGTTGAGGGGTATGTGAGGGTATGTGGAAGTCTGAGGGCTAAGTGAGATAGTATTTACACTTAAATTTCCCAGACCCTTTCTAAACTGTATGAAATCGTCTAATGATAGCCAGAATAAACTGTCAAAATGCGTCATAATCTTCAAGGGGTTTAACATTAACTCAACGATGTTAAAACCAGAGCTTACCATGTTAAATAGTTGAATGCTAGAAACTTAGCAATTGTATCGAACATTTCACTCAGATGTAGCAGGTATCTTTTAAAATAAATGATTAAAACAAACTTGATCTTGTATTACTCATTACACTAGAGTTCATGTTATCACCAACCCATCAATCAACTTACAAATAAACCTAATAAATGATCAATGAAACTAATGAATACATGTGGTACTCCAAGGATTCGAACCTAGGATACTCACACCCAAATTCCGCGCACTAACCATTACGCTATCAAAACAGTTGCAAGATTTATCCCTTTTCAGTATCGATGATGTCTGTTTAATATTTTATGTCAGCAACAGTTAGACGATTTTACGAAGCTCAGGAAGGAGCTGTGGTAGCTGAAAGGATTAATTGAGATAGTCTGGTGCCGTGGAGGTCCTTCCCAAGTTCAATATAATCACCTAATAGATGCCAGAATATAATTAAAATGACATCACCGGTACTGAATGAGTTAAAGGTCCTATAAGTTTAGTTTTTTTGTTTTTTTTAGACAATAAATATAGGAAGGAAAAAAACACGACCCAAGATCCACAGGAAGAAACAGTAAGAATGAATAGACCACTTGCGAGTTTTAGTCTATAAGGAAGTTGGAGCTGTGGCCATCAGTATTTAGCAGAATTATCAGCTATAATACGGTCGTAATACATTTATAAGCACATAAAACCCAATTCGTCATACTTTACAGCTATCAGAAACCTACATAATTATTGTATTTGTTTAATAGCGATGTTTATGGTTCCAACTTCCCCAGAACCTGAAACACGCAAGTGGTCAATTGTAAATTACATTGAAGGGCACTGGCAAGATTTTTAAAGTGTGTACACTAGCCATGAATCAAATGGATCGGGAACAAAAGTGGATATGTGGCCCGTATGGGCTCGCCCATTGCATGCAATACCACTAATTTGACGTATGGCGGAGATGTTCTTGTTCTTGTGGGGTTGGAAGGGCGCTCGGGTGGTAGACACTCGCTTGGCCCTGTAAGACGAGTCGTCAGTGGGTTCTCATACTACAGGATATGAACAATTCCCGTGGCCAGGAGATATGTGCATAAACATCTTGAGAGCTCAAGCTTCCTGACCTCATCGATATCCGTACCACCCAGGAGCAATCTCAATCCAACCCCACCTGCATCCAGCCTCCGGACCCGTTCACACAGCGTCACCCGATAGCTGTAGAACCTGGGGCACTCTTCCACTAGATGTTCTGGGGTCTCAGGGAGGTTACACCAACGGCAGGATGGGCTGGCAACCATACACAGGCGATGGAGATGATGGGACAGTGCCGAGTGGCCGATGCGCAGCCTCGCTAGAGCCACGTCCAGTCTGCGGAGGGGATGGCGACTCCAAGACTGCAGGCACGAGGTGTCCCGGTATCTGCCCAGTGTAGTGAATCGCAGCAGGGGACGCAGCTCCCGAAGCCACTGGCTTCGACATGCCCTCCTGATGACGGCGTCATGGGTACGCTGATCCCAGTCCAGATGCTCCAGGGGCACTGAAGAGTGTGCCATCGCCGCCGCTCTGTCAGCCACCTCGTTGCCTCGGATACCGGTATGTGACGGAACCCACTGGAGCACAACCAACCAAGGGGGGGCCTGACATCGTAGTAGAAGACCCAAAATATCATAGACCAACACTATATTGGACGACGGGGTGCCCGACCGGAGGAGATGGAGGGATGAGAGGGAATCTGTGTAGATGACCACCCTTTGCGGCTGGAGATTGGCCCGTATGAAGATCAGTGCCCTATGGATGGCGTAGACTCCACCGTTATGACCGGGTGACCGGCGAGTCGCCACGTCTGACAGAGAGAAAGGTCCTCATAGTAGACTGCTGCTGTGGCCGAGGATGGTGGTAGTACTGAACCGTCCATGAAGATACTGAAGGACCCCACATAACGGGTTGCCGTCAGCTCCGCAAAGTAAACCCTGGCGTGCCCCGCATCCGTATTCTTCTTGAAACCCCTGTGGAATGTGGTCCTGACCACAGAGGAGATATCCCTCCAGGGCGGTACTGGCGACACTGACGGGACAGGCGAGGGAGACGGTGGTCCTACCCCCAGATTGCGATAGTGAAGGAGGCTTCTCACGAGGAAGGGTCTACGGCTCTTCAAGGGCCACGACGGGGCCACCACCGATACCCCAGAGGAGGCATGTGACGCCGCCAGTGGATGTGTACTGGGGAAGGCCGTCACCCGTCGTGCCCACATACAGTCTGCCATTACCCTGACCCAGGATAGCGGCAACAGCCCAGTTTCTGCCATGAGGGATGTTGTTGGCGAAGAGCAGAAAGCACCCAGGGCGATCCGTATGGCCGCATTGTGGATGGGGTCCAGTTTCCTCAGGACAGAGGCCGATGCAGACCCATACACTGCACTTCCATACGCCAACTTTCCCTGTATGAAAGCCATGTAGAACCGGAGGAGGTCGTCCCTCGCTGCCCCCAACTTGGAACCGGCTATACACTTCATGAGGCCTAGACGTTTCACACACGCTGACCTCAGATAGTCGATATGGGCCCGCCACGTCAGGATAGGCCCATCCAAACGTAGGCCCAAGAATGTATGACAGTTCCGATATGGGAGCGATTCGCCCCCCATCACCACACGTGGTATTCCCGGGAGCTTGGTCTTCAGAGTGAAGCACATCAAGGCACTCTTCTGGGTGTTCAGCCGCAGACCCCACGCCGACGCCCATTCGTAAAACTCCTCAACCACCGCCTGTAGGGATTCTTGCGCCTCCTGTAGGGAATCGGTGGAGCTCACGATCGTGATATCATCTGCGTAGGCCAGTGTGCTAGCAGACCGGGAGCGGGGCATATCAGATAGCAGGGCATTAAACAGGGGAGGGCTGAGGCTTGAACCCTGGATGACCCCCCGTCGGACACGGAAGGGTCTCGACTCCGATGTTCCGATTGATACGCTGATAGTCCTGTCCTGGAGAAAGCTGCGGAACCATGACAGGACTGTACCACCCATCCCCATCTTCCCCAGCTTATAGAGAATACCGGTATGGGATGCAGAATCAAAAGCGCCAGCGATGTCAATGAAGGCGGCCAGCAGGACCCGCTTGCCCCGATAAGCATCCTGGATCAGGTACTCCAATCGCAGCAGCACATCTATCGTACCCCGGCCGGGACGGAATCCGTACATGTCCGCAGGTAGTAGAGCCCTCGATTCCAGCCACCACATGAGTTGGGAGGTCACCATCCTCTCCATGACCTTACCCACCACTGAGAGTAGACAGATTCCTCTCTGAGAAGAGGGGAGCGTGGGGTCTTTCCCCGGCTTCGGGAACGGCAGCAATAGAGCATGCTTCCATGCAGCAGGATAGACCCCGGCACACCAGGCGCTGTTATAGATGGCCAATAGTGAATCCAGGGCTGACTGCGGTAAATGGACCATCATCTCATACGCAATGTCATCGTAGCCCATCGCCTTGCCTCTGGGAAGCGAGCGTATCGTACTGTGGAGTTCATGGGAGGTCAGCGGCCCGGCCAGACCTGCCGGGGCGGGGGATCCCAACCGAGACAAGATAACCGAGTCCCATATGTCGGTGTCTGGGAGGGGGGCTGGTTCCCCAAACACTCCCTGGAAATGGCCGGCCAAATGTTCTGCCTGCTCCTGGGGATCACTGACCAAGGAGCCTGCAATATTGAGAGGGAACGAGGGGTCCACTCACTGACCATTCATCCTCCTGACAAACGTCCAAGCCCTCTTGCAGGACTTGTCGAAGCGTAGTGTGGGACAGAAGGCGGTCCACGACTTCCTCTTGGCCGACAAGACGATCCTGGCACATCGCGCTTCAATGCGGCGCGCCTCCGTCTTCGTAGCAGCACAGGGATGCCGTCGCCAATGGTTCCAGCTAGGAGCGATGACGAGCCCGGACCGCCTCAGTACAGTCACTGTTCCACCAAGGGACTGCCGGCCTTGAAGTTGGAGGACCTCCCAACTTCCGGAAAACCCCTTTGGCCGCCGCCACTAGAGCCACTGATATTCCAGCCGCCCCTACTTCCCGAGAATCCATAGCCGGGGGAAGGAGAGACCGGACTGCCGTTCGATACTGAGCCCAGCCCTCCTTATGGAACGCCCATCTGGGGCGAGCGTGCCGAGTCGCCGGGGACGGGAAGTTTGGCACCTCTATGAAGATGGGGAGATGGTCACTACCCATGTAGGGACCCGTGGAAACCTCCGCCCCCAGAAAGAGGCCATCCCCAAAACAGAGATCCAGGGTGGAAGACCTCGCTGTATGGGGGTCGATGCGTGTAGGGAGGGGTGAGGAGATGGAGAGTGGGGCTGTCCAGTAGTACGTCGAACAGTGACGTCCCCGACTGATTGCAGGACGTCCGGCGGATTGGCGGAGATGTGTACTCTACTGAGCACTCTTTGTTTTTATAAGCGACCGGTGAGCGCCTGGGATAGTTTGGCATCAGATAGTTTTCACCACCAGTCCTTCACTACGGATATACTCAATATGTTTACCTTAATTTAATTATATACACCATAAAATCAACATAGGTTATCCAAATGCACCATATATAGGAACTCTAAAAGCAATACAACTAATAATTTGGGCCAAAGGTGACGAGTTGTTCACGGCACCGAAACCTTCCTACCCTGGCAAACACCAAGGAGGTTGTATGAAGGGAGGGAGAAGTTATCGAGTCAATGCTATCCTGGCGTGAAGCAAGAAAGGGACTGGCGGATCTGGTCAAGTTTAAACAAAAAACAACCAAACATTACTATACATAACCAAACATTCACGTCTTTATACCTTTAAAAACCGTGACTACTAACTAAAAGTAGCATGTAAGATATGCATCGATATGTTTTCTATACGGTACTGTACTGAGGTTGGCTTCACTATATCCCACCCTCCCACTCCCTCCATCCCTATCCTTCCTCCAACCAGCACCGTTTCTGCTAGGGGCTAGGGCTCAACAAGAGTCCAAGATGTTGCTCCACAGGTCTATACGAGTGTCCACGAATGTTTTAAGGCAGTGTCAGGGGAGGAGGCGCTTCTATAACGACTCTGTGAACGTGGTGGGGACTCCGCCTGATAAATCCTCGCCAGAATTTAAGGTGAGTGCCTTAAGTGAGATACAGCGGTCTCCTTAACCTTATCTTTCCTTCCTTACCGTCTACTAGGCTAAACTTATTATTCTATCTCTCCTACCAATATCTATTTATCTATCTATGGTAGCATTCAAGGAGACTACTGCAGGACTCTTCTTCTTCTTCTTACCTCTGACCGGGTATAGGCTATCCTAGTGTTTACTAGCCTATACCCCTTTGAAAGGACATTAGCCTAACCTAACAACCTTACCTAACCTAACCTAGTATTATAGGTGGGGGCTGCTGCCCCCACACCCCTGCTTTGACTTAGATTTTTGGTGTATTTGTCGTGGGTATTTTTCAATTTGTTGATAACGAAAATCCTCCATGCGGACTAGGCTAGCCTACTGTATATGGAGAAAAATATGGAGAATCTATTGGTGCCTAGTTTCCCTAATAAATTGTTTCTCATAACGTTGCACTAGTGTCCTTGAATATTATCCTATCTATCTCTCTATTTACTCCGGCACATACCTCATACTTGGGGGTGGCCAACTCGAGACAGAGCCCAAACAGGGACACACAAAGGACAATATAAAGATGATGTAATTAAATTCATACATCGATTTTATCATGGCCTACAGGTTTCTTATACCATGTATTTCATTCCTATATGTGTCTAAATGCGCGTACAAATTTATTACTGATCCTGAAAAAAACAAAATATCCTCTATATCGCCTACGTCGCAAGAGGTGGGTAGCTTTGTTTACATCCGCCGCGAAGAAGAAGCGTTGGGGAAAATTTGGTTTTTGCCCCCTACTGTTTAAATATGACGATTTCAATAAATCTTGGGGGGGGGGGGGTGAGGGGCTTGCCACCCCCACCCCCCCCCCTCTACATATTTTGTATCCAACGGCAAACGGTTATGGCCAAATAGTTATTTTTCGCGAGTGAAGGGACGTGTTTTTAGATTGTTGTATAATGGGTAAATATGCATTTACGCCTATTTTCACACATCAAAACAGCCTTACACAACTCTAAACTACATAAAAACAATCGAAACGATTTTTTAGCAATTTAATTACATCATCTTTAAATTGACCCAAACAAATAAATAAACAATATATAATCATACATTTACCATTATAGTATATGAAATTGATGGTAAACCTTAAGAAAGAGATCACAGTATAGCCTAATTCAAGCCAGGCTGCCAGGGTGTCCAACAAAAACCAAGCCCTTACATTTGTATAGCCTAGGCTAGGCTAGGCATAGGCCTAGATAAAATTATGGTTTATAGCCTAGTTCAAATTGTCTTTGGAAGTGATAAAATGGCCATGGTTGAGGAGGAGAGCCCATAGGACTTATTGTCATCATTTATAGGCCTAGTCCTATTGCCAGCAGGGGGCAAATGAAATAACACCTGGCCGTGGGATAATTTAGGAAAAAAAAACGGTCAAATTAGACATGACCGAGAGCATGCGAATATCGGCCCCTGGCATGGTAGGCACTAGGCTATGAAGAGGCTAAGTAAAATTTTAAACAAAATGTAAAAAATGCAATGAAAATTAGATACCAGTAACGTCATTTAAATTCCATTGCATACCCAGGACCAAGTAACTGAATTAAATACCTGGTAACAGTAGGCAATCATACAAGTCATGGTGATCTGCTTCAGTGTGTCAAACGAAAGCAGAGTCTATTATTTTAAAAACAACACTGTACAGTACTGGTATATCAAGGAAATAATGAAAAAAAAAAAAATATATATATATATATACCTGTATATATATATATATATATATATATATATATATATATATATGCTGTACTGTATACTGGTATATACCGGTAATATATGAAGGCAAAAACTCATGGGTGTCCCACTGTTTGGCATCAAAATTTACCTATACAGTACAGTACTGTATTTTTAGCCTTTAATAATTAATGTGCAAATATAAATTATGGATTATAGTTAAAATTATAGCTTTAAAAATTATAAAATTGCTAAAACAATTATAGAATGTGTTTATTTTCTCATAATCATTCAAGTCTTAACAAAACTACTTAAGTTTGACACCCTGAATTCTGCTTAATTTAGTCTATAAAAGTGCAAACATATTGAAAAGTTAAACAGATTGAACTCTTTTGGATGTTCTTCGTGTGACTTGGTACTTAGTCTAGAAATAATTAATGTTACTATACTGTACGAAACATTGATTTATATGCTACTTATTTCTTAGTCTAGAAATCATTAATGTTAAAACATTGATTTATATGCTACTTATTTCTTAGTCTAGAAATCATTAATGTTACTATACTGTACGAAACATTTATTTATATGTGTGACGTAATCAATAATGTTACTACCGGTATACTGTACTAAACATTGATTTATTATGCACAGGAAAATGAGGTCCGCATGTCAGCTCTGGTGGATCAGCTGCGATCCCGCGTACAGACCATCACAGAGGGAGGAGGAGAGAAGGCCATACACAGACATAAGAGTAAAGGTAAGAGAGAGAGAGGAGTACTGGTAAAGATGTACGTGAGAGAGAGAGAGATTTAGAGGGAGTGAGTGAGAGACATTGACAAAGAAAAGAGTACCAGTAATGAGAGACAGTGACAGAGAGTACAGACCATCACAGAGGGAGAAGGAGAGAAGGCTATACAGACATAAGAGTAAAGGTAAGAGAGGTTGACAGAGAAAAGCGTACTGATTAAGATGTAAGTGAAAGAGAGATTGGCAGAGAAAAAGAGTACTATTTTGACAGTTCATTCCGGCTATCATTAGATGATTTTATACAGTTTAGGAAGGATCTGTGGGAATTATAAAGGTAAGATTATCTCAATTAACTCTCTGATGTCCACATACCCTTCCTAATCTGAATAAAATAATCTAATAATTGCCAAAAAACAGAAAAGGCATGCATAATCAGATATTGAAAGCGGTAACCCAGGGACTGCGATGGTCCTTCCGGAAGCAGGGTATTTAAACGTGTAAAAAACAACCCTTCAAATACTATGCCAGTGCAGGGAAATGTCTCAAGATTGGATGACACATAGAAAGTACAGTACTGTAGTGGCATCTCTCTCCATACCATATCCTCCATTCCTCCCTCCCTTTCATCCCCCCCCCCCCCCCCTCCCCCTTCCCTCCCTCAACTTGATCTTTTATTTTGCACAGGTTCTAGCACTTCATGGGTTAATGAAGATTTTTTACTGTACATTCTTGTTTGTTCCAGGCAAGCTACTGGTACGAGAGCGCATCCAGGAGCTGATCGATGGTTCCAGCAGCTTCCTGGAACTGGGTCAGCTGGCTGGGTATAAACTGTACGGCAAGGAGGAGGTGCCAGCGGGAGGCATTATTACTGGGGTCGGCAAGGTGGCTGGGTAAGAAATTCGGAAATAATATTGTTGAAGAGCTTAAAAAAGTTTGATGTATGATGGTGCAGTTTTAAAGGACGACAGTTACTACCCCATCAGTTTAAATAATCATCTTAAAACCCAAGAGATAGCCCTCCGTATATCTGGTGGAAAGGATGATAGTAGTTATATAGATAGAGAAAAAGAGAATGTATGAAAAAGTGCAAGAGAAAAAGAGTGTTTGAATGAGTGAGAAAGTAAGAGTGAGAATGAACGTTATAAAATACAGTACGGAGAGAGAAAACGATAAAAATACATGGAAAGAAAAGAGAGAACGCTAACCGATCTAACGTTGAATCCTCTTTTCCTTCCACCAGCCAAGATTGCATGATAGTCGGCAATGATGCAACGGTAAAAGGCGGCAGTTACTACCCCATTACGGTGAAGAAGCATCTCCGAGCCCAAGAGATAGCCATGGAGAACCACCTGCCCTGTATATATCTGGTGGACTCCGGAGGGGCCAACTTACCCAGGCAGGCAGACGTATTCCCCGACCGCGAACACTTCGGCAAGATCTTCTACAACCAGGCCAGAATGTCCTCGCAAGGCATCAGTCAGGTGAGTTATATTAACCCATCCAATACCAGCGACGGCTCTGATCCGTCAGTACAATACAGGTCTCGCTCACTATCCGATGCCTCAATTTACGACATTATTATAGATTTTTTGGTGTTTGGGTTTGGGTTTTGGCTGGTCCAAGAACGCATCCCCATTTACACCATTAATTTTAGAGTTTGCTATACAATTTTTCTATTTGAGATCGGGTTTTCAGGAACGTAACCCAATCGTAAATCGAGGAAGACCTGTAATTATACTTCCCTTGCTCCCTAGATCGCGGTGGTGTTGGGTTCGTGTACAGCAGGAGGAGCCTACGTCCCCGCGATGGCCGACGAGTCTATCATAGTGCGGAAACAGGGAACCATATTCTTGGGAGGTCCGCCGCTGGTCAAGGCCGCCACTGGGGAGGAAATATCAGCCGAGGACCTTGGTGGGGCGGACTTGCATTGTGGGTAGGTTACATCGGGTGTCAAACCTGGTCAATGATTATTTTTTTCCTTAAGAGATCTGCGCCCCATAAATTGTTCCGCTATAGATCCTTACTTACTGGCTAAAAATTATCTAAATATAGCTAGAATAAGAGTTACGTTGTTGAGTTTCATATATTTTTTTTTTTACAGGACCTCTGGAGTGACTGACCACTACGCCATCGATGACGAACATGCCATCCACCTCACCCGACGGATTGTACGCACCCTCAACCGTAACAAAGTACCCCCGGTGAGTCTGCAACACTATGTCCGTCCCTCTCTCTCCTTTTACACCCTCCATAATTCCCGTTTTTTATATATATATATATATTTTTATTTTCTAAATTCTCTCTCTCTTTCTCTTTACACCCACTTCTAAATAAATACCCTACTTCATCTTTATCTCTCTCTTTTTCTCAGGTGACGATACTGGGTACTGACTTAACTAACTACAGTACTGTATGCTCATGTTTTAAGTCTTAAAGTCTTAAAATCACCAAACTAATGGGCCGAACATCTTAAAATCTTAGATACCAATGGGGCTAAACACGAGGGGTGCCAGAAAACGGCTCATCCCCCCTTAACTGACTACTGTATAATGTATACTTGTGTTTTCAGGTGACGATACGAGAGGTGAAGGAGCCGGTGTACGACCCTCACGACCTCTACGGCATTGTGGGAGACAACCTCAAGAAGACCTATGATGTGAGGGAGGTCATCGCCAGGATTGTCGATGGATCAGAGTTTGATGAATTTAAGGTACGGTAGGAAGAGGCCTTTGTCTGAATGAAGGGATTTATTATTGTACAGTTACCCCCATAAGTTCTGTTCATCTCTGTGATCTTATACAGTACTGTAATATTACTGGCTTACATGGATTAAAATGTAAAACTTGCAAACTAAACAAACCAAAACTGGGACAAGGACAACATAAAGTCAAATTAAATTATCAAAATCGCTATGTGGAAACAACGCTTACTAAAATGAAAATTATTAAATAAAAGAACACAATCCACCACATAGGGTGTACATTACTACATGAGCAAGTTAATCTGTTTCCCAAGCAAACTAATCGCACATATAACAACGCACTATCGTCACGTTAAAGGAAGTAGTCAAGTTTGGGAAGTCCGGGACGTTCTGGCAAATTTTACTAAACTCTGCATGAATAAAGAAACTACATGTTAAATGTCAAAATATTATTTAAAATCAAATTTGCAACATGACAAGACATTAACAATAGTACAAAATACAAATATTGATAAGATATCTATACTATTACAAAATAATATATAAAATACAGTACAGCACTCACTAACGATAGTGCTATCGGGTAGGTACCTGTAAGCATAGCATGCCTCAAGTGACCCCTATCAATAACTACCCTACAAATAACCTACATTTATAGCACAAATAAACTAAGGAAATCGCATCCTTTATACCACAAAATAACTGGTGAAATCCCACCGGCATCTTATTGGTAAAGGTGGAAAGTAATTATAGTCAATAGTCTAAAGCCCCTTTCGGATGCATCGACTTTCTGCCGGCCGCCGTGTGCAACATGTAAGTCCTTCAATATACTGGCACAGGTTGTCCTTCTCACAGGGGATAGGTCTGCTTTGGGGGGCATTTTGTGTATGGCCACCATCATAAAGGGGAGTAAGGCATCCAGCAATAGATAGATAGACTTTGGGGGGCATTTTGTGTATGGCCACCATCATAAAGGGGAGTAAGGCATCCAGCAATAGATAGTAATTGACTTTTCATATTCTATTTGACCATGTTTCCTCACCATACACTCGTAAAGGAGAGTAAGACATCCGGCAATGGATAGATAGACTTTTAATTTTCTATTTGCCCATGTTTCCCCACCATACAGCATAACACTTCTATCCCCAGGCGCGGTACGGAGAGACCCTAGTATGTGGGTTCTCTCGGCTGTACGGGTATCCAATCGGCATCATCGGGAACAACGGAGTACTCTTCTCGGAGTCGGCACTAAAGGGCACGCACTTCATCCAGCTATGTTGTCAGCGCAAGATACCCCTCCTCTTCCTTCAAAACATCACAGGTACGATATATTATAATGTAAAACTTGTAAAATATACAAACTAAAACAGGAACGACACAATATAAAGACAAAAGAACTTCTTTAAAAAATAACATTTTGAAATAAAAGAACACAAAACATAACACAAACATATAAATATAACATGGCATAGCAAAACATAACAAAACACATATCATAAACTAAAACCCTCTCAATTTTGCAGGGTTCATGGTTGGACGAGAGGCCGAGGCAGGAGGAATCGCCAAGAACGGAGCCAAGATGGTGACGGCGGTGGCTTGTGCTAAGGTGCCCAAGTTTACTGTTGTTGTGGGAGGATCCTACGGGGCTGGCAACTACGGCATGTGTGGCAGGGCTTATGGGTACGTTGACGGAGGTTTTACACTTATTTTGACTAAGAACGTATAAAAAACTAGCCTATAACTTAAATTTAACGCAATCTAATTGAACCTAACCTAACTGTTCGGCCAGGCAGCTTAGGGAACAACAACAACAACCTAACCTAATTAAAAACTAGCCTATAATTTAACTTTACCTAGACCAAACGTAATCTAATTGAACCTGACCTAATAACAAAAAAACTGGCTGATAACTTAACTTTACCTAGGCCGAATGTAATCCTGTGGAACATAACCAAAACAAATGTGAACATAACCAAAACAAATGTGAGGGTTAATAAATAACACCCCATTCTTAACATTAATCATCAAATACAGAGCCCAATGTACTTTAATAAACTAATGAAAGCATATGGTCCTCCCGGGATTCCATCTTGGGAAGAACAGAGTGACGACTGAAATTTTTTTAAGTGTAAAGTACAAAGTATGTGTACAATATTTTAACTCTTTCTTTTGTTTCCCCCAGGCCGCGGTATATGTACATGTGGCCCAACAGCCGTATTAGTGTAATGGGTGGAGAACAGGCAGCCGGAGTGTTGGCTCAGATCACCAGCGAACAGAGGAAGAGAGAAGGAAAAGAGGTGGGTCATTTGAGAAAATTCTCTTAATAATTTGGTATTATATGTATACAGTATATGTATGTTTAGGAACGTAACCATAATAGTAAATCGAGGGAGACCTGTAGCCATGTTTAGCCCCATTGGTTTCCCTTTCATGTATATATAAGTAATATAACTTTTACATTACAATTTCAGTGGACAGCTGAGGAGGAAAAGGCCTTGAAGGATCCCATCATTAAGCGCTTTGAGGCGGAAGGTTCACCATACTTCTCCAGTGCAAGGTTAGACCAATTATGTTGGTTTTATTGACTTCCAGATATTCTTTAATCTTTAAATTGTTCTTTCCTCTCACATAAACATTACTGGTACGCTATTCAATGTACATGATTAGATTAATATCCAGTATTCGATAAATGGATATTAATCGTAGTCATGTACCGGTACTTAACCTTTAACTGTCTTGATGGTGTAATGGTTAGTGTTTTTAAGATCTGTATATGGTATTATAATGTAAAACTAGCAAAATGTCTCCGGCAAAGCCGGATTTCTCTATACAATGCTGGCTTGCTATCGCTCACCAGGAATAAATCTGGATGGGGATAAATGTCTTAAAACAGTAGGCTGAATGGGGCCAAATGGATACAAGCCAAAGAAAGAGAGAAAATAAGCAGGTGACCTCCCTTAATCTAACTTTTTCTGTCCTACAGGTTATGGGACGACGGAATAATTGACCCCGTGGACACCCGGCACGTGTTGGGCATGTCCCTCTGCTCGGCTCTCAACGCCCCCATCCCGGACACCGAGTTTGGAATTTTCAGGATGTAAACTAGTCATGGAGACACTTTGCTGATCAACACGGAAATGTCTAATTGCTGGACATATTGAATTGGAAATTGAGATATTAATAAGGTGTTTCGTATTTTGTATTACAATTTTTTTTTTTTTTTTTTGCCCCCTCTTCAGACTGCCAGACCAATGGCCGGACTTTAGATCTCTAAAATCTGTCTTGCTTTATTTAATAATGACATTCAGGATGTAAACTTGAATCTGCTTATCGGACACTTCAAAAACTAAATTGCTAAAGTTAATGGGTTTGAATTGAAATAGGTAGGTATGAAATTATATGCCAAATACAAACCAAAGCCTATTTACAGTATTGTATTTCATTAAGAAAATTATAACTAAACCGGTATCAAACGAGCGCTTTTTCCCATAACATTTATCCTCAACACTGGTCTGGCAGCTTATGAGGTCAACATATAAAATATTTCTGCTATCTAAATTCATCTATCGTCAGTCTAGTTTCTGATACCAGTGCAAAATATTCCACAAATGTTGCCAGAAAAATGTTAACTATAAAACCTCTCGTGTGATACCGGTTATATAATTGTTTCTTTATATCTATCCTATTTACCGATGTGTTCAACTACTTCAAAACAACGAAGCTCAATTTAATATGCAGTTAATCCATTTGCAATACTGTACATAACTACAATCAATATCTCATTTTATCTGCCATGTATATAATGATTTGTATACCTGTATTCTAGAAGACTAAGGTGAACTGTGTTATATACCGGTAAGTAATTAGTTTGGTACGGTCACATATTTGATCCTGACCTACCTCCATACATGACCACTTGTTAGTTTGGGGCTTTTAGGAAGTTGGAGCCATAAACATTGATATTGATTAAGTTCTAATGGGGTATGTGCCTGAGTATATACATACATACCAGGCACAGGGTATGAGAAGCATGGTAAGAAAAAAAAAAAATATTGTATTTTTTTGAAAGCAAAACTTTGTGCTCTTTGGGTAAGAATAAAGTTTGTGTCACAAAACGGCACCTCCTCTGGGTAACCCAATTGTGCACCACCCTGTATATTTGGTATTTTGTGCATTATAATTTCATAAAATATAGAAAATATAATGTGATGAGCCGTGGCATAGTCAGTAGTGTCGACTGCTGATCGAAAGGTTGGCAGATCGAGCCCGCACTGTCAAGATGTTATTGGTAGATGTCAAGCCCGGGCAACTTGACCTAGTGATTCGTGATAAACGCCTAATGTTTATGGCCTCCCCTTCTCGGGAATTACGGCGTCTAGCAAAAAAAAAAAAAAAAATAGTACTGTAAATGAGTCAAAATTGAAGTGTGTGAATAAGCTACTAACCTATGACTTAAACCATGCCTTTGCGTTTATCTCGGGTAAGCAGAAAATTATCATTCCCCAGTGAAAAGTTCTTGCCAAATGAATAGTTAGCAGTACAGTAGGCTACTTTGATATCTAATTAAAAGTTTGTAAAGGTTATGGATGTACAGTAATTAATACCCATTACCTGACAGTTATAGGTAGCGCCAACGAACTTCACAATAATCTTGATCCCTGACCTCTCTGTAACTCGAAAAAAGGCCTAGAGTAAACTGACTGTAAATATCCATACGTATTTCCTGGGGGACTCTTCACAAATGATAGAAACGTCAGCCCGATTACTTTCATTCATTTTGAGTTATAAAAAGTTAAGGGTTCAAGATGATAGTCAAGTTCGCTGGCGCTACCTATAGTAGAGTTTTGAGGCCTGTGTAGGTACATTCACTGTCATATATCAAGTAATAGTTTCAAAATTTCTACTTTAATTTTCTCTCAAGCGATTTGTGTTAAATATTCGGTTAAGTCCCTGTACCAAGGGCACGCCCTAGTCCTGTCTTGATAGCCTAGTGCTTAGTGTGCGGAATTTCGGTGTGAGTATCCTAGGTTTGAGTCCTTGGAGTAACATGTATTCATTACCTTCATTGATTTCACTAGTTAGGTTTATTTGTAAATTAATTGGTGAGTTGGTGAAAACAAATATGAATTATAAACTGCATCGTACAACCAGAGAGAATTTTTAAGTTAAAGTTCTGCAAACGTTACCCGACTTTAGGTTTTGTCTGTACAGGTCTCCCTCCATTTACGATTGGGTTACGTTCCTGAAAACTCTATCTTAAATAGAAAAATTGTATAGCGAACCTTAAAATGAATGGGGTAAATGAGATGCGTATTGTGTGTTATAGCAGTGACTGTAGGGTAGAGAATAGAGCTGTATTTTTGTAGTACATTAGAGGATGTAAATAAATAATATTGATTACTATTTGTGTCTCTTACTATCCTACTTTTCCTATTCAGTGTGCAGTTGGGTCTGAGAACATGATTAGATTGATATCCAGTATTCGATAAATGAATATAAAATCGTAGTCATGTACTTAACCTTTAACTGTATCGATGGTGTAATGGTTTGAGTGTTTAAGATCTGTACAGTATATGGTAACCAAGGTTCGAATCCCGGTTGTTGTTGTTGTTCCCTAAGCTGCCTGGCCGAACAGCCCCGAGTCCTTACGGAAGGCCATGGCCATGGTCGGCCTTTCCCCCAGAGCTCTCAAATAGTGTAAATTGTGTTGTTGGTGTAAGTGATTGTGTGAAATGCAGTCTTCTATGATGTGTTTTATGATATGGGGTGCTGTGTTACAACCCGGGCAGGTGTCGACGACGGAGTCATCCAGCCTCTTCTGATAGCTCAGAAGAGCTGGATGGTGTCCGCATCTCAGCCTGGCCAGGTGGACTCTGTCCTCGCGAGGAAGGGAGGATTCAGAAGGATGGATTTCGGGTGGTCGTGCTTGCAGCTGCGTGTTGTCTATGAGTGAGTGGATGGAACAGCGAGTGATATGAGTATGGATGTGCTTCCGGAAGTTGGTTTGGGGTGGGCAGGGAGGGAGAGAAGACAGTATTTGTGTGTGATAGCGTGTGCTGGGTGTTGTTTTGATATTTCTTGGTGTCTGTGGGTGTGTTGCCATGTAATGTAGTGGGTGGTGTTGATTCGTGGAGGCTGCTGCCAGGAATTGAGTGCCTCTCATGTCTAGATGATCTTTGACTTTTAGAACTTTGGTTTCTTGATGTAGGTGATCTGTGGGTGTAGTAGCTGTGCATCCTGTGATGATTTTAAGGGCTTTATTTTGAATAGTCTGTAAGGTCTTATGATGTGTTTCAGCTAGGTTAGAAGCCCAGGCCGGGCTTGCGTATTCCATAACTGATCTTATGTATTGTTTGTAGACTGGTGGTAGTTTCTTTGTTGTGTCCAAATTTTGTGTGGGCAAGTGATCTGAGGGCGTTAAGTCTGGGTGTCAGTTTCTTTTTCGTGTTTGTGGTGTGCTGTTTGAATGTCATTTGGGTGTCGTATGTTACTCCTAGGATTTTGTGTGTGTGTATGTGTGTGTTAGGGGTGCGTTGTTTATGTTGAGTCCCGGGACGTAATCGTGCTCTCCTGTCCAGCTTGTGAGGAGGGTTGCAGTGGATTTAGCTGGGGCTAAATTGAGTCTGTTTGTAGTGCACCATTCATGTAATGTGTCGAGATAGTCTTGAAGGAGTCTTGTTGCTGTGTCTGGGTTTTGGTGCGTGCTTGTGAGTGTTATGTCGTCTGCGTAGGAGGCTATGGTTATTTGGGGTGAATTTGGTGTATTTATATCATGCATGTACAGATTGAAGAGTGCGGGCGACAGGACGGATCCTTGCGGGACTCCGTTTGGGAAATTTCTAATGTTAGATGACTGACCGGCAAAGGATCCCGGTAGGATCACATGCTTTCATTAATTTACCACTTAGCAGGTGGCTAGAAATCCTCCTCCCCTTGTAAAATTCTCCTACTCGACGACACAGAGAAAGGGGCAAGGGAATGCGTAAGTGGTCCCGCACCCTAGGAATTGGAACTCTAAATGTTGTTTCAGTTTGGTCTGTCTCGAGTCGACCACCCCCATCTATGAATGCGCCTGAGGATGGTATACTGTATACATACATAAATGAAGGGAACAAAAAGCAAAGCTGCCTGTAACAAGTGTCTCCCCCAAAGTTGAAATAGTGACAAACTGCCAAATTCAAGGTAATAATAATATTTATTCAGTTAGCATTTTACAGTGTTGGTACCACATAATATGTTACAAATATGACATGTACCAGCCTTGCATAATTCCAACTAAGGATAGCCCAATAAGGCCGTACGTTACAGTCAAATACAAACAAGTTTAAAGACCGTTTTGTCCACAGAGAATGTGGTTACAGTCTCACGTCCTAAATGGTGGCTTTCCAGGCGACCCTGTCAAGGGCTGCCTCTGTTGTCAATTTCTTTATTTTGAGATCGGACCAGAGTACCCGAGCCCACGTCATTCTGAGCGGGGGATTGAACTCGGGATACCTGGGGTGGGAGCCCGAGACGTTCTCCACTACACTACCGAGCTGGATATGTTCTGTTCCTCTCCGCGATCATATGTATGAAAGTAAAATTAGTCTGAATTGAATTGCGAGTGTGGTTTCTTTTAATTATCAGTTGAATAGTCCGATGAGTTAACCACTGCATAAGAAACTACACTTGTAATTCAATCATGGGCACTATAATTCCATGTATAAGATCACGGAGAGGAACAGAACTTATGTGGCCATCTGTACAATAGACAAGGGGGAAAAGTACAGTCAGACGCTAAAGTTCCTTCCTTTCAACACGATGACATAATTTATGGATTCTGCTTACCATTAGATGATTTTCTTTAATATAGAATCTACCTCTAGGACTCAAAGGGGTAAACACGATCTGAATAAATCCTTTGAGTAACATAGGTCCTTATTAAACGGCATAAAATCGTCTAAATATAGCCAGAATATAAGGTAAACAGACATCATCGTGGTGAAGGGGTTCAGAGAAGGCAACAGTGGGTGGAAGGAGGTAAAACATACAGACCCGAGGTGGGCACTTCCGTAAACCGCGATGGGATAGATTTAACTATTTAATCGTCTAGCATATAACCAAGAATAAAAACAAAGATACACTGGTACTGAAAGAGTTAATAAAGATTTTTACCGAGATTGTAAAACATTTGTTCTAGCCCCTCGTAGTTTGGTTCCTCATCATAGTCCAGGGCCCGGCTGTACATCAAGAACTTCGTAAATTCCGGGGGGTAGTGTCGCAAAGCCTTCCGGACAACCGAATCCTTTTTTAACTTGGCGACTTTGATGGAATTATCCCCAAGGTGCAACCAGGGTAACCGACCCGTTAACAAATACATGGCCGTGTAAGCCAAGGACTCAAGATCATCGCGGCGTGATTGTTGTACCCGGCTGTGGCTACGGAGGCTCATAAACGGCGTGGTTCCCGCTGGCTCAACTCGCTTCTTATATGGCTGATGGACATTATCGGCATCGTAGTATCGATCGGACACCCCAAAATCAATCAGGTAGAGACGGGTGATCGTGTCGTAAGCATCCCTTCGGTCCACAACAAAGTTCTCTGGTTTGATATCCAAATGAAGGAATCCTGCCCCTTGGAACTTACGGAGCATCGCCAACATGTGAACTAAAAGAAAACACACCGACGCCACGGCTATCTTGCCACCTTCATTATTGACAATAGTGTGCAGGTTCGGTCCCTGCATGTCCATAACAAGTACGTTATGGTCCCCCAGGGTAAAGAGGCTGTGGGCAGAAGGAGCCACTCCCGTTGACTTTATCGCCCGGAGAATATTCCATTCTCCGATCAGAGACGATGAACCAGACTCTTCGGCTTTAAGGGCAAGGGTCTGTTTGGTGTGGGTATGGGTCACTTGGTACACACTACCGAAGCTCCCTTGACCCAACTTCCTCTTCACTTTATACCGCCTGTCCACTATTTGGCCTCTTCGCAGTTTCAAATCTCCAGACATCTCGCGGAAGTTTTTTCTATCTATATCAGATAATAACGTGTATATATTTAATTTACTAACAATAACTGCTACAATTTAAGCAATGAATGTCACAGTGAGTTTCTTTAATGCGCAATATAAGTTTGTACTATTACCAACCCACCAATTAACTTACAATACAACTTATTTAATGAATTGTAAATATATTATTCAATTTTACAATACTCGATAAATATTTTGTATAGTTAACCAGAATCAATATTGTTTACTTGTATAAATAGACCAAACAGCTAACTCGCACAACCTAATTCTTCAAAGATCAAGATGAAATTGACACTGATTGAAACTGACATGAACAAATAGCCTTTTTCATCGAGATACATTATGGTTACAATATAAAGCAAAAATTAATGTTGTTTCTTCAGGATGAGACTTCCGAAATTAGCATGACCAATATTATGATCTAATTTCATTAAAAAAAAAAAACCTACATAACAAAAAAATAATGTATTAACACCTTATTAGCGGGCTAGGCGGTTTATTTATATGTACCGCCCAGCGGGGTGTTTTTGGCCAAAATAGGGCTGTTTACGTGATCATTTTCATGCCTAAATAAGACCCAGAGCGTAAAACAAGTATCTATCCCTGAAAGGGCATAAACAGAGCTTTCCAATGACACCATAACGATCCTTTTATGATGGCTAGTTTTCTTGCAACAACCGCGCAACGCGAGTGCAAAAAGCATGTAATTAGGCACTTTCCCCATACAATTCCGTATATAGCGAGTGAGAGAGGGAGGGAGGAGGTGGGATTCGTGTCAGTAGGTTCGCCGTGGTGGTCTGGAGCAGTCATACGCTCGCTACTCTCCTGCCACCACTTGTCTCTCTCTCTCAGCAACATTATGTGCTGAAATTGCCACACGACCTATGTCGAGCGCCGCCAGATAGTCCAGATTTATTATACTCGACTTATGTTGCGCGCCGACAGTTAAGGGTTAAATAACACACTCATAAAAATAAAATAGTTACCGTAATAAGTTTAGTTTTCTTTTATTAGTGATAATAGAGAAAACGACTACTAATGACATATTATTGGGCAAACTAAGATAATCATTTTAACACGCTCGAACGCACCTACACAGTCACGCACACTATTTTTACACTCACAAATACACATTCCTTCAACAACAACGATCTTATGGCGAAATTGAGAACAAATCTAAAGGAACTTCAATGTCAATTTTCTCTCTCTCTCTCTCTCCCTCTCTCTCTCTCTCTCTCTCTCTATATATATATATATATATATATATATATATATATATATATATATATATATATATATATATATACAGGTATATATATATTTATTTATTTACGTTTTCATGAAAACATATATTCACATAAAACAGAATATTGCAGATTGATGTATAAATGGTATTGTAAATTGAATCGGATTCAATTAACATTGTGCAGGTTGCAATAGACAGGATACAAACAATTTCTGGTCCCCCTTCTCCCTCATACTTAGCGCAATTAGTTTTCAGATTTTAAGACGTTCGTTCCATTAGTTTGGCGACTTTGAAACCTTTCGCTCCTTTTCTTTGTCAATATTAAGACCCTTCGTGCTATTTAGGTGTCGATTTTTTTCTGGCGAGCGATAGCGAGCCTGTAATTATAGGAGGAATCAGCCTTTGGCCAGAACATTGTTCTACCGAAAAATGCGCACATATATTTTTAAAGGGAGTCTTGGAGGTGTTATTTTAAGCTTGATGGAGGTCTAGCAAGAAAACTAAAAAAAATATATACAAACAAAGTAGATTTATAGACCAAATAATAACCACTTCTCCCTTAAAGTGACAGGACTTTATACCGAGTTCGATTTTAACCACTTCTGTAGCGGTGACGGCTTTTTAATGTTAATCTGGCTATATTTAGACGATTTTAATGTTATTCTGGCTATATTTAGACGATTTTAATGTTATTCTGGCTATATTTAGACGATTTTAATGTTATTCTGGCTATATTTAGACGATTTTAATGTTATTCTGGCTATATTTAGACGATTTTAATGTTATTCTGGCTATATTTAGACGATTTTAATGTTATTCTGGCTATATTTAGACGATTTTAATGTTATTCTGGCTATATTTAGACGATTTTGTGCAGTTTATGAAGGACATGTGGTAGTAAAAAAGGGCTAAGTGAAGCCTGTTAATTGCTGGAGGATCTTTTTAAGGGGAGATCTCCACTTGAGGGATTTTTTTCTTGACCCCTTTCTCCCTCATGTTTAGCCCCATTGCTTTTGATATTATAAAACGTTTGCCCCATTAGTTTAGCGATTTTAAGAACTTTCACCCCATATTAAGACCTTTCGTGCAATTCAGGTGTCGATTTTATCCTGGCGAGCGATAGCGAGCCTGTAATTTAAGAGGAATCGGCCTTCGGCCGGGACATTTTTCTACCGGAAAATGTACAAATTTATCTTGAAAGGGACTCAAGGGGGTGTAATTTTAAGCTTGATGGAGGTCTAGGGAACAAACTAAATACCTCCACTTAAACTGAATGATATTGTCTAATAGTAGCCAGAATAAAGTTTAAAAGACATCGTTGGTACAGAAGGGGTTAAGGGGAGGTTTGTATCGAAATGTATATATATACTGTATATATACACTGACTATATATTTATATACACTGTATATATATACTGTATATATACACTGACTATATATTTATTTATTCTTTAGTTTCCTCCCAAAACCTCGATCCATTAAGCTTAAAAAATATCCCCCCCAAGACACCCCATCAAGATCAATTTGTAAATGTTTCGGCAGAAGCGGCTCCTCCTAAATTGCAGACTGGCTATCGCTAGTCAGAACAAAAAATCGACACCTAAATGGCACGAAAGGTCTTAAAATTGACAAAGTAATGAGGCGAAAGGTTTTACAATAGCCAACCGAATGAGGCCAACATCTTCTTATTCTATTTTGGCAACTATTAGACGATTTTATTCAGCTGAAGAAGGACGTATACCCATGACAAGGCTACACACTATCTCAATGTATCCTCTTAGCTTCCACATATCCTTCCTGAGCTTCATAAACTTGTCTAAATAATAAAGACGTCGCCATTACAGAAGGGTACGTATCATCCAGACATTCCTTGATTTGGGTCACTCTTTCAACTCTCTCATCTAGACCGGCTACTTCTGTATTTGATGTTAACTATACATTTAAACGATTACTATGAAGCCTAGAGGAAGGATATATGGTAGCTAAAAGAATTGATTGAGAGAGTCTGTAGCCTTCTGACGGGTAGACGTCCTTCCTAAGCTGAATAAAATCACCTAATAGTTGCCAGAATATATTGAAGACGAGACTATAAGGAATAATGGCGTTACTCGCACTGAAGGGGTTAAGGGGTGGGTGTATGTGTGAGCGTGGTGGTGTCATGTGTTTTGGTCACCTGATATATACCACACACACACACACACACACACACACACACACACACTCATGACAATATCCACCTGTAGTTGTACTGGCTATAGTGTGGTCTAGTTTTCTCGTTCTCGTTCTCTCTCGTTCTCGCTCTCTCTCACATACACACACACTTTCTCCCCTATTCTGTATCTCTCTCTCTCACACACACTCTCTCTATTACACACACACACACACACACGCACACTCACTCTCTCTTCCCCCTTTCTTTCTCACACTCTCTCTCTCTCTCTCTCTCTCTGCCCCACACACAAACCCACACACTATCTCTCTCTCTCATACCCCTTTCTTTCTCACTCTCTCTCTCTCACACACACTCATACACTCTCTCTCTCTCTCTCCCTCCCCCCTACATCCTAGTATCAGGTCCGCCACCATTCATCACATCCAATGATGTGTGTAGTAAGGGGGTGGGATTTTCAGGACCCCTTTCCCCTTCATGTTTAGCCCAATAGTTTTGAGATTTTAAGACCTTCGCCCCATTAGTTTGGCGATTTTAAGGGGAGGCAGACTGTTTTTCTGGACCCCCTTCTCCCTAATGTTTAGCCCCATTAGTACCGAGATTATAAGACATTCGCCTAGCTCATTCGTTTGGCGATCTTAGGACCCTTCGTGCCATTTAGGTGTCGATTTTTACTTAGCGAGCGATAGCGAGCCTGCAATTTAGGAGGCATTATTCTATCGAAAAAAAACATAATTTATTTCGAAGATGGGTCTTGTGGGTATTTTAAAAAAAACTTGGTGGAGGTCTAGGCAGAAAACTAACTAACTAAAAATCGACACCTAAATAGCACGAAAAGTCTTAATATTGACAAGGAAATGGGGCGGAAGGTCTTGAAATCGACAACTAATGGGGGTAAACATGAAGAAGAAGGGGGACCAGAAAACCGGCCCATCTCCCCTTAACTCAAAAGGGGCTAGAGCAAATGGACTGTACATTTCCACATTCCCTTGTTGACTAGACTGGCTGATCTAACCGGCATGGACCGCGATCGACGTTTGACTTATGAGTGTATTGGGTTACAGTGCGCGCGCTCTCTCTCTCCCTCTCTCTCTCTCTCTCTCTCTCTCTCTCTCTCTCTCTTTCTCTCTCTCTCTCTCTCTCTCTCTCATGTTAATACGCAGATGGGGAATGTTAAACATTAACTTTTAATACGTCCCATGAATTATTTATGTATTCATAACTGTCTTGATAGCATAATGGTGCTCGGAATTTCGGTGTGAGTATCATAAGTTCGAATCCTTGGAGTACCACATGCATTCATTAATTTCATTGATTTCATGAATTAGGTTTATTTGTAAGTTAATTGGTGGGTTGGTGATGATATGAATGTGTTTTAACAGATAATATTCTTGAGGTCCTGTGTGTGTGTGTGTGTGTGTGTGTGTGTGTGTGTGTGTGTAATGGAGCTTTGTTGCATAATAAACATATCAAATATCTCAATTTCTCTCTCGTGTGTGTATGTATGTATGCATGTATGTGTGCATGTGGCTGTGTGTGTATATACCCGTGTGTGTGTGTGTGGCTGTATATATGTGTCACCTTTCAGAACACACACTACCCCACCACCAGTCGCCTCCCATACCCCCGTAGTGATAGGTGGTGGTTCTACACTCACTCCCCCTTGAACTCAGTACCAGAAACTTAGGTAAATATTTGTGTTTCTTATAGATTGTGTTATTTGTATTTATCAATCATTTATTTGACTTAAGGGGAGGTATTTAGTTTGTTCCCTACGTTTTCATCAAGCTTAAAATTACACCCCCTAGACCCCCTTTCAAGATAAATTTGTACATTTTTCGGTAGAAAAATGTCCAGGCCGGACATTACAGGCCTTAATTACATTACAGGCCTTAAATTACAGGCTCGCTATCGCTCGCCAGGAAAAAATCGACACCTTAATGGCACGAAAGGTCTTAAAATTGACAGAAATGGGGCAAAGTGTCTTAAAATGTCCAAACTACTAGGGCGAACGTCTTAAAATCTCAAAAGCAATGGGGCTAAACATGAGGGAGAAAGGGGGCCAGAAAAAAATCCCTCCAGTGGAAATCTCCCCGTAAGTGTTGTTTCCACATGGCGATTTTGATTAGTTATTTTGTCTTTTTACGGTGTTCGTATAAGTTTTGGTTTGTTTATTTTGTCTTTTTACTGTGTTCGTATAAGTCTTGGTTTGTTTATTTTGCAAGTTTTACATTAGAACATATTTTACTCCTTTTGTACCGGCGAAGTATTTTGTATTTGATTGCAGCTACGTTTAGACGATTTTATGACAGTTAGCTAAAAGGATTAATGGAGTGTGTAGCCTTGTGATTGGGAGACGTCTTTCCTAAGCTTCATAAAACCGTCTAAACGTAGCTGAAATCAAAGAAAAGAGTCGTTGCCGGCACAGAAGGGGGTTAATAAGTTAAGAGGAGGTTTCTAGTGTGTTGCTTAGACCTCCATCAAGCTTAAAATTACATCCCCTAGACCCCCTTTCAAGATAAATATGTACATTTTTCGGTAGAAAAATGTCCTGGCCGAAGGCCGATTCCTCTTAAGTTACAGGCTCGCTATTGCTCGCCAGGAAAAAATCGACACCTAAATGGCACGAAAGGTCTAGAAATTGACAGAAATGCGGCGAAAGTTATTAAAATCGCCAAACTAATGGGGCAAACGTCTTAAAATCTCAAAAGCGCAATGGGTCTAAACATAAGGGAGAAGGAAGTTCGAAAAATAAATCCTCAAGTGGAAACCTCCCTTAAGGAATAATTGGTTGCGAGGTGGGTTTTTTTTTTTCCTTTCAAATAAGCAATACGCTATTGCTGTGCAGTTGGATCCAGTACATGGTTTCCAGCTTGCCGCTTTAGCGTGCGGTCTACAGCAGCGACATTCACACTTTAGCGTTCGGTCTACAGCAGCGACATTCACACTTTAGCGTTCGGTCTACAGCAGCGACATTCACACTTTAGCGTTCGGTCTACAGCAGCGACATTCACACTTTAGCGTTCGGTCTACAGCAGCGACATTCACACTTTAGCGTTCGGTCTACAGCAGCGACATTCACACTTTAGCGTTCGGTCTACAGCAGCGACATTCACACTTTAGCGTTCGGTCTACAGCAGCGACATTCACACTTTAGCGTTCGGTCTACAGCAGCGACATTCACACTTTAGCGTTCGGTCTACAGCAGCGACATTCACACTTTAGCGTTCGGTCTACAGCAGCGACATTCACACTTTAGCGTTCGGTCTACAGCAGCGACATTCACACTTTAGCGTTCGGTCTACAGCAGCGACATTCACACTTTAGCGTTCGGTCTACAGCAGCGACATTCACACTTTAGCGTTCGGTCTACAGCAGCGACATTCACACTTTAGCGTTCGGTCTACAGCAGCGACATTCACACTTTAGCGTTCGGTCTACAGCAGCGACATTCACACTTTAGCGTTCGGTCTACAGCAGCGACATTCACACTTTAGCGTTCGGTCTACAGCAGCGACATTCACACTTTAGCGTTCGGTCTACAGCAGCGACATTCACACTTTAGCGTTCGGTCTACAGCAGCGACATTCACACTTTAGCGTTCGGTCTACAGCAGCGACATTCACACTTTAGCGTTCGGTCTACAGCAGCGACATTCACACTTTAGCGTTCGGTCTACAGCAGCGACATTCACACTTTAGCGTTCGGTCTACAGCAGCGACATTCACACTTTAGCTTGCGGTCTACAGCAGCGACATTCACACTTTAGCTTGCGGTCTACAGCAGCGACATTCACACTTTAGCTTGCGGTCTACAGCAGCGACATTCACGCTTTAGCGTTCGGTCTACAGCAGCGACATTCACACTTTTGCCTGCGGTCTACCGGGTCATTTATATTTTAAAACAATCCCCAAAGTGTGCTAACAATTGTATTTATAATTATTGTTTCAGAGTCTTAGTGTGAGTGAGTATTAAGGGGAGGTATTTAGTTTGTTCCCTAGACCTCCATCAAGCTTAAAATTACACCCCCTTGAGTCCCTTTCAAGATAAATTTGTACATTTTTCGGTAGAAAAATGTCCCGGCCGAAGGCCGGTTCCTCTTAAATTACTGGCTCGCTATCGCTCGCCATGATAAAATCAACATCTGAATTGCACGAAAGGTCTTAATATGGGGTGAAAGTTCTTAAAATTGCTAAACTAATGGGGCAAACGTTTTATAATATCAAAAGCAATGGGGCTAAACATGAGGGAGAAAGGGGTCAAGAAAAAAATCCCTCAAGTGGAGATCTCCCCTTAACCTAACTAAACAACCTAACCTAACCTAACCTAACCTAACCTAACCTAACCTGACCTGGATCTAGTAGGTGGGATACAAAACCAATCTTTATCTACATGGGATACAAAACCAATCTTTATCTACATGGGATACAAAACCAATCTTTATCTACATGGGATACAAAACCAATCTTTATCTACATGGGATACAAAACCAATCTTTATCTACATGGGATACAAAACCAATCTTTATCTACATGGGATACAAAACCAATCTTTATCTACATGGGATACAAAACCAATCTTTATCTACATGGGATACAAAACCAATCTTTATCTACATGGGATACAAAACTAGCCCGTAGCGGTAGACTAGAGTGCGCGGTAGATCACACGCTAAAGAAGCACCCACTAATGCATAATGTCGTCAGGGTGGATAGGGCGAACAATGACATCGACCATTGTCAGCATCAAGTATTCCCTTCAGAAGGGTAATAACGACATTTCATACTCCTTCGATTCCTTCACAGCCTTCCCTAACTGCATACAATCGTCTAATGGATAGAAAGGTAAATAACTATTAACCCTCTCCGACATATATAACTATTAACTCCTTCAGCACCATGACGTCATTTTCATCTTATTTGGGCTACCACCAGGGGCTTTTCTTCAGCTTATAATCTACCTCTAGGCCTCAAAGGGGTAAGTCCGATCTCCATAAACCCTCTGAGCCACATAGGTCCTTCTGAAACTGCATACAATCGCCTAACTTTAGCTAGAATAATAGACAAAAACAAGTATATAGCCAATTATTTAACCCCTTCCGTACCGGCGACGTCTTTTGGTCTTTATTCCTGCTACTATTAGACGATTGTAGTCGGTTTACATAGGGTCTCCAGCAATGAACAGGCTTCGAACAATAGGGTCTCCAGCAATGAACAGGCTTCGAACAATAGGGTCTCCAGCAATGAACAGGCTTCGAACAATAGGGTCTCCAGCAATGAACAGGCTTCGAACAATAGGGTCTCCAGCAATGAACAGGCTTCGAACAATAGGGTCTCCAGCAATGAACAGGCTTCGAACAATAGGGTCTCCAGCAATGAACAGGCTTCGAACAATCTCACTTGATCCTTTTTACCACCACAGATCATTCTTAAGGGGAGATCTCCACTTGAGGGATTTTTTTCTTGACCCCTTTCTCCCTCATGTTTAGCCCCATTGCTGTTGATATTATAAAACGTTTGCCCCATTAGTTTAGCGATTTTAAGAACTTTCACCCCATATTAAGACCTTTCGTGCCATTCAGGTGTCGATTTTATCCTGGCGAGCGACAGCGAGCATGTAATTTAAGAGGAACCGGCCTTCGGCCGGGACATTTTTCTACCGAAAAATGTACAAATTTATCTTGAAAGGGACTCAAGGGGGTGTAATTTTAAGCTTGATGGAGGTCTAGGGAACAAACTAAATACCTCCCCTTAAACTGCACAAACTCGCCTTAGTATATCTATAGTGGAATAGAAAACACGTCGCCGGTACAAAAGGGGTAAACACACCTTTGTATATATCCTTAATTGTTATGAGAGAGAGAGAGAGAGAGAGAGAGAGAGAGAGAGAAACTCGCCTTAGTATATCTATAGTGGAATAGAAAACACGTCGCCGGTACAAAAGGGGTAAACACACCTTTGTATATATCCTTAATTGTTATGAGAGAGAGAGAGAGAGAGAGAGAGAGAGAGAGAGAGAGAGAGAGAGAGAGAGAGAGAGAGAGAGAGCAAGCGAGAGCGAGAGAAAGCGAGAGCGAGAGAGAGCAAGCGAGAGCGAGAGAGAGCAAGCGAGAGCGAGAGAGCAAGCGAGAGCGAGAGAGAGCAAGCGAGAGCGAGAGAGATAGTTAGTTAGATAGTTTATAAAAGTTGTATAATTAAGTGTGTCTATATATTGTTACCATCATAACAGGCTTGGTGGGAAGGTAAACAAATATTCGTGTTTAAGGGGGTACTACTCGCTTTTCTAAATCCCCTTCTTCCTCGTGTGTAGACCCATTAGTGTTGCGATTATGAGACCTTTCGCCCCATTACTTTGTCAATATTAAGACCTTTCGTGGCGTTTAGGTGTCGATTTTTTCCTGGCGAGCGAGAGCGAGCCTGTAATTTTAAGAGGAACCGGCCTTTGGCCGGAATTTTTTTCCATCGAAAAATGTAAACATTTATCTTGAAGGGGGGTCTAGCGGATGTTTTCTTAAGCTTGATGGAGGTCTAGCGAGGAAACTAAAACAAAAACACATTAATTACTATCCCTAAAAACGGTCACTACCCGCTTAAGTGTGTGTATATATTATTACCATCACAACAGGCTTGGTGGGAAGGTACACATATATTACCATCACAACAGGCTTGGTGGGAAGGTACACATATATTATTACCATCACAACAGGCTTGGTGGGAAGGTACACATATATATATGGGGGATGACCTGTTTTTTTCCTCTCTCTGGGCTGTATCCATTCGGCTTCATTCAGCCTACTGTTTTAAGACGTTTATCCCCATCCAGGTGTCGATTGAAACCCACCATATTTTGGATAATGAGTGAAGACAGCTGGCTAAATGAGTACATATTTATATAACAAAATGTGTACATATTTATATAACAAAATGTGTACATATTTATATAACAAAATGTGTACATATTTATATAACAAAATGTGTACATATTTATATAACAAAATGTGTACATATTTATATAACAATATGTCTCCGGATTTCTTCATAAAATGGTGGCTCGCTATGGCTAGCCAAGAAAAAATCGACACCTCGATGGGGATAAATGTCTTAAAACAGTAGACTGAATGGCGCCGAATGGATACAACCAAGAAAGATAAAAAAGCAGGTGACTTCCCTTAACCCATACAATACCGGTGACGTCCCTTTCAATATAGTCTGGCAACTATTGGAGGATTTTGGTAAGCTTAGGAAGGACCTTTTTTTCCCCTTTCACTTAAACATTCAGGTGGATGGGACTCGATATAACCTTGGTCGGCAACCCATCTAGGGGAGACAACCTTATTCAAATCCGGGTGGATGGGACTCGTCAGCCTTGGTCGGTAACCTATCTAGGGGAGTAAACCTTACACAAATCCATACTGCTTACCTAAGGGTAAGGCAGGTTAGTGAATGGACTAGCCACTCAACACTAGACAAATAGTGCTAAAAAGATACATAGAGGGCCTCGGAGTCGGACGGATCCTAAATTGAGAGAGAGAGAGAGAGATTTTTTTTTTTAACGTGAGTATATAAAAGTATCCCATTCCATCCCACTTCCCATTTTCCATCCGTGGCAGCGATAGAAAACGGTGAGTGTAAACAGCGTGCGAGGGTGCGATATGAAAGGGAAAGGCAGCTATTACTGTACTATAACATCTAGGTCAAGGCTGAGAACAACACACACACACACACACACACACACACACACACACACACACACACACACACACACACACACACACACACACACACACACACCAGGGATATTTGGTAACACAGATAATAGTAAATACTTCAAGTTTCTTATAAAACTATTGGTGTTACTACTTGTTGGGTATTACTAAGTTAATCTAATTTATTTATTTCACTCCCAACACCAAACACCTCCCAAAGAAATTAATGAAAGCATGTGATCCTACCGGGATTCGAACCTGGGTTACCACAAAGACTGGAACGACCTACCCCAGTCAGTCCGTGAAAAGAGAACACTGTATTCCTTCAGACGTAGCCTGAAGGAACACCTGAACCGGACAGCTGCGAGAAGGGAGCACCAAGCTTAATTGTCTACTACTAAATACGCCATAAGAGATAGACAAACCAAACTGAAATGATTACTGATTACGGATTACTGATATTTACTATAGGATGTGCGCTCTCAGATGGATTACTGTTCACCTCTGTGGGGTGGAAGTGGAGTGGTTGCATTGAGGCAGTTGGACAAAATTCAAAATAAAGCTATTAGATTAATCAATAACCCTGCAATCACACAGGACCTTCCTACATTAGCCATACGAAGAAACGTTGCATCCCTTGCATTATTCTACAGATATTTTCACAGCAATTGTTCCGAGGAACTTGCTTCAATTGTGCCGCCTCTCCACATCTTTCCCCGTAGAACTAGGGCAGCTGAGAGCGCCCATGAATTTACACTTTCTCCTCCACAATGCAGAACTTCTGCTTATCAGAATTCATTTATCCCCAGAGCTACTACTCTTTGGAATTCACTTCCCTCGAATTGCTTTCCACAAACTTACAATCAACAAATGTTTAAATCCAGTTGTTACAAACATTTTATGAATGGAGGATGCCTTTAGGCACATGGACCTTTTTGTTTTATCTGTGTTTTTCCTTCCTCCATTCATTGTCTCTTAAAAAAAAAAAAAAAAAAAAAAAAAAAAAATAACCCCCTAGCAATACTTTCTCTAAAGTACCTATTTCTTTATCCTCCCCATTTCCCCAGCTAACCTAATCCCACAAGGACCCCAATGGAAATACGCCTAACGGCCTTATTGGGCTATCCTTAGTTGGAATTATGCAAGGCTGGTACATGTCATATTTATAACATACTATGTGGTACCAACTCTGTAAATTGCTAACTGAATAAATATTATTATTATTATTATTATTATTATTATTATTATTATTATTATCCCCACCTGCTCTATTCATGTACTGTCCCCACCTGCTCTATTCATGTACTGTCCCCACCTGCTCTATTCATGTACTGTGCCCACCTGCTCTATTAATGTACTGTGCCCACCTGCTCTATTCATGTACTGTGCCCACCTGCTCTATTCATGTACTGTCCCCACCTGCTCTATTCATGTACTGTGCCCACCTGCTATATTCATGTACTGTCCCCACCTGCTCTATTCATGTACTGTGCCCACCTGCTCTATTCATGTACTGTGCCCACCTGCTATATTCATGTACTGTGCCCACCTGCTCTATTCATGTACTGTGCCCACCTGCTCTATTCATGTACTGTCCCCACCTGCTCTATTCATGTACTGTGCCCACCTGCTCTATTCATGTACTGTCCCCACCTGCTATATTCATGTACTGTCCCCACCTGCTATATTCATGTACTGTGCCCACCTGCTCTATTCATGTACTGTCCCCACCTGCTCTATTCATGTACTGTCCCCACCTGCTCTATTCATGTACTGTCCCCACCTGCTATATTCATGTACTGTCCCCACCTGCTCTATTCATGTACTGTGCCCACCTGCTCTATTCATGTACTGTCCCCACCTGCGCTATTCATGTACTGTCCCCACCTGCTATATTCATGTACTGTCCCCACCTGCTCTATTCATGTACTGTCCCCACCTGCTATATTCATGTACTGTGCCCACCTGCTCTATTCATGTACTGTCCCCACCTGCTCTATTCATGTACTGTCCCCACCTGCTCTATTCATGTACTGTCTCCACCTGCTCTATTCATGTACTGTCCCCACCTGCTCTATTCATGTACTGTCCCCACCTGCTCTTTTAATAGCCTAATGCTTAGGCGAAAGGCAAGAATATTCATGGGGCACAGATCATAATAGACTGACCTTGCTACGAAATAATCTTATAAGCCGACCTTGCTACGAAATAATCTTATAAACCGACCTTGCTACGAAATAATCTTATAACCCGACCTTGCTACGAAATAATCTTATAAACCGACCTTGCTACGAAATAATCTTATAAACCGACCTTGCTACGAAATATTCTTATAAAACGACCTTGCTACGAAATAATCTTATAAACCGACCTTGCTACGAAATAATCTTATAAACCGACCTTGCTACGAAATAATCTTATAAACCGACCTTGCTACGAAATAATCTTATAAACCGTCCTTGCTACGAAATAATCTTATAAACCGACCTTACTACGAAATAATCTTATAAACCGACCTTGCTACGAAATAATCTTATAACCCGACCTTGCTACGAAATAATCTTATAACCCGACCTTGCTACGAAATAATCTTATAAACCGACCTTGCTACGAAATAATCTTATAAACAGACCTTGCTACGAAATAATCTTATAAACCGACCTTGCTACGAAATAATCTTATAAACCGACCTTGCTACGAAATAATCTTATAAACCGACCTTGCTACGAAATAATCTTATAAACCGACCTTGCTACGAAATAATCTTATAAACAGACCTTGCTACGAAATAATCTTATAAACCGACCTTGCTACGAATTAATCTTATAAACCGACCTTGCTACGAAATATTCTTGAACCTATTGATAATATAATGTGTTCATTTCACTCCACACACCAAACACGTCCAAAAGAAATTAATGAAAGCATGTGATCCTAACGGGATTCCTCCTATTAATATGAATGTTATTGATTGATTGATATTGATTGATAGTTTATCTGGTCAAATCGTATACATACATCCCCAGATTGGCCGTGGTGATTGCACCTAAACACATACTAAAGTTACAAAAGTTACATACATTGCAATATTTAATAAGTAGTCCAATTTAAACAATCCATTGAGTGAATAACATTAAAAACTTAGCTCCTTGAGGATCTAAGTCACTATTTCATATTAACTGTTGGTTATAGTAATGCCGGTATCACACGAGCGCATTTCCCTCAACATTCATCCTCAACACTGGTCTGACAGCTTATGAGGTCAACATTTATCCTCAACACTGGTCTGACAGCTTATGAGGTCAACATTTATCCTCAACACTGGTCTGACAGCTTATGAGGTCAACATTTAAAATATTTCGGTCACCTAAATTCATCTACCATCAGTCTAGTTTCCGATACCAGTTTAAAATATTTCAGAAATGTTGCCAGACAATGTTGACTATAAAAGTTGCCAGACAATGTTGACTATAAAAGTTCTCGTGTGATACCGGTAGGCGATTAAATGCACTATTACTTTCACAGCCACTTATAACTAATTATCTCCTCCTCTCCCTCAGATTGAAGCTGACTCGACGCTAGCCAGTACCCCCCCCCCCCCCCCCCCCTGCTGTAGTCCATGGTGGGGGGATACTCAGGACTGCCGGCGGAGGTAGCACAGACCATACCCCGTCGGTCTCTCCTGCGGGATACCTGGGTCCGGTGCCCCCCTAGCCCTCCTTACACTCCTAGGCCCCGGGACCCCTTAAACTCACCCAAACCCTTAAACTCACGGGGGCCCTTAAATTCACGCCACTTAGGACTCCCAAGGACACCTACGGACCCCTTAAATTCGCAGGACGCCTTAAATTCACAGGACCCCCTCAGACTTCAGGACCCCCTTGGATCAGTGACATCTCGGCCCTCTATACTTCCCCAAACCCGGTCTCAGCCATCCCCTGCCCTACTTCGTCCCCACGTCTCCCAGGCTTCTGTGCTAGTTTCGTCAGGTCAGTCTGAGATATCCCCTGAAAAAATATACCCCTGTCCTCCTCGGCCTATTGAAGAAACTAGCTTAACAGAGGGACGAATTGGTGTTAATAGGGGTGGTGGTAGTGAAGATAGTAGGGGTGGTGATAGTAGTGGAGATAGTGGTGGTGGTGATAGTAGGAGGGTACGTGGTGATAGTAATAATAGTAATAGTTTTGATGATAAAGATAGAGTAGACAGTAGTGGTGATGGTGATAGGGACAGTGATGGTGGTGACGGTAGTGGTGTGAGTAGTGACAGTAATAGTAGTGGTTCAGGGAGTATAATTGGAGTTGGTGATAGTAGTTTAAGAGTTGGTGATAGTAGTTTAAGAGTTGAAATTGTTGGTGACAGTGGTGGTGGTGGTGTGAGTAGCTTAGGAGTTGTGATTGGTGGTAGTGATAGCGGTGGTGAAGAGGATAATACTAGTGCTGACATTAGTGGTGGTGATAGTAGCTTGAAGGTTGAAATTGGTGGTGGTGACAATGGTGGTGAAGAGGATAGAACTGACATTAGTGGTGGTGATGGTGATAGCAGATTAAGGGTTGAGATTGGTGGTGCTAGTGGTGGTTTAGCGGATAGTAATTTTGGTGATAGTTTTGGTGCAAGGAGTGATAATAGTTCTGGTGATAGAGGTGGTGTAGGGGGTATTAATCTTGGTGTTGGTGGAAGTGGTGTACAATGTGGTGTAGGTGATAGTAATTCTGGTGATAGTGATAGCATAGGGAGTACTAATTCAGGTGATAGTACTGATGCAGATGATAGTAGTTCTGGTGCAAGAAGTGTTATAAGGGCTATACAAACTGGTGATACTGGTGAAAGGGGTGATCATCTTGGTGATAGTGTTGTAGGGAGTAGTAATTTTGGTGATAGAGGTGTTTTAGGGGGTAGAGATATTGGTGCTAGTACTGATATAGGTGATAATAATTCTGGTGATACAGGTGTTATAATCGGTTCACAAACTGGTGATACTGGTGGTGCAAGGGGTGGTAATCTTGGTGTTAATGGTGTAGACAGATACACCACCAACACAGTGATGGTAACAGTGGGGCAATATCAAACCCCCTCAGCCCCCCCGGAGGTCGAAGCCGGGCAGGTGAATCGAGCTAGGGCCTTCTTTGAGTCGGGTCCACTTCAGCCACCCTCTCCACCGCCGCCGCCGCTACCGCAGGACGAGGTGGCTGCGGCTGTGACGGTCAAGGTGCGGCCTAGGGAGACACCTAAACCCCGCATGCGACACTACCGCAACACGATCACAACATTCCCGCGCTGGACACCGAATAAAAACCCCGATGTTGAGGATGAAGGACGACCCTCTGTTTGGTCCTCGCCTTTCGTGGACCATGGGGGGAATCTGCTGGAGACTCCTGGGGCGTTCACCCCCACGTTAACCCCCCTGGAGGTGCGGAGAATACGCCCCGTGGTCACCAGACGCCGCTACGGCACGGTGGTGGGGGTGGTGGGTGGTAGGGAGGAAGAGGAGGTGGTAAATAATTCGACTACCTCCCCCCTCTTGAAGTCCAGCTACTCCAGCACAGTCAGACTAGTCAGTCTAGCCGCAAACACCGCGCGGGACGCATCTCCTAGCACCCTGCCGCAGATTAGTTCCGCAGTTGTTTTCAGTGGGGGGGAGCGGAGGTGTAAAGGTGGCGCAAGTGGGGGTGACATGGTGGGGGCGGGGGGCGTTGCTCCCGGTGTGGTGGGGGTCAGTGGTGCCAGTATCAGGAACTTCGCAGACATACCCCCGGAACTTTTGGATTGCTTGCAGGAGAGTTCGGTGGATCCCCCTTCGCCTCAGACCAACCAAAACAAACCCAACCACGATGATGACAGTGACCATAGCTACCCTCAACCACACCACAACCATTCTACCACACACCTCAACCACTCTACCACATCCACCACACACCACAATCACTCCCAATCACCTGTCAACCAACCTACCACACCTTACCAGGAAATTAAGATCTCGTACAGCCAGTCGACCACAAGTGACCATCCTTACGACTACTCTACCATAACTCCCAACCACAAGAATCACCCCCTGACACCTCCCGACCACAACGACCACTCTACCACCCCACACGACCACTATACCACCCCACACGACCACCTCACACCCGCTAAATATAACCAGGATAAGTATGACAGCTACCATACCAACCTGACACCTAACCAAGAAGAGGAAATGATCACCTACCACAACAATGACCACTACTCGTCCCCCTCCTATCACTATCCCCCCAGCTACCCCCACCACCCCCTCCCCGCCCCCAGGAGTCATTGGAGGGGGGATGGTAGTGGTGATGGTAGATGTGCACCACTATCAGGAGGCATAGAGGATCATCACCACCACAACAGTCATCATTGGAGGAGTGATGGTGGGGGTGGTGATGGTAGGGGTTCATCACTATCAGGAGGCTTTGAGGATCACCACAACAGTCACCACAACAGTCACCACAACAGTCACCACAACAGTCACCACATACAGGGTAAGTACCAGTCCATGTGTTTTATTCATCCATCTATCTATCTAACTATCGATCTATATATCTATCTATCTCTCTTCTGCTTTGCTAGCCTTACCTTCCACTTAATAGCAAATTTTGCAAAACATAAATCCGGACTGCCTAGTAGGGACCTCAAGGCCTGTGCAATCGGTGTATTTATGTAACTATGTAACTCATTCTCACTCTCACTCACTCTATATATCTATCTATCATCTATTTATCATCTATCTATCTCTGTCTATCTATCTATAAATTAAAACACAATCAACTGCAGTATCCTCCATCTCACCTCGCTTTTGTTTAGTCAAGGTCAAATAGAGACAAAGTTTCCTCGCCAATTATAAACCCTATTGAAAGATTATGTCATCTATAATATTATGTGTCAGAGGTGGTGCTTTGTAATAGCTAGGTTCAGTATGCAATGTGTGTGTGTACGAGATGGATAGATAGGTAGATAGATAGAGATAGATAGATGGATGGATAGATATATAAGATATGGATATATATATACTGTATATATATATATATATATATATATATATATATATATATATATATATATATATATATAGAGAGAGAGAGAGAGAGAACTTAATTCCACCCACATATCCATTAATTGCTTGAATGAACTAAAACACACCAATTAATTTATAACCCTAATTATCCGAGAACAATAAGCTAATATAAGTTATAGCTTGAAAGAAGTATAGGCCTAATTTAATAGCAAACATCCAGAGAAAGCATAATTAATTTGATATACACACACAGACAGACACACATATACAGAACACAGTCACTAATAGGTGAGTACACAAAGAAACGAGCAATTTAAATATTTACACACACAGACACACACACACACCTAAATGGCACGAAAGGTCTTAAAATTGACAGAGAAATAGGAGCGATACGTCATAATATCGGCAAAAAAAAACCAGGCGAACGTCTTAAAATCTAAAAACTAAATTGGTTAAACATGAGGAGAAGGGGGTCCAGAAAGAAAAAAAACTTAATGCACTGCTTGTCTTGCTATACCCTGTTCCACATAGGCAGGCCAGCAATCCTGAACCCTAACCTCTGTAACTCAAAAAGGGCTAGAGCAAATGGGGCCAATGGGCTGTAAAATTCCACACCCCCTATTCCCTGGCTGATCCTTCCCAAATGGTACAAAAAGGGCAAGAGGAAATGAGCTGTAAATGTCCACACATATTCCCTGGCTGATCCTTCCTAAATGGTACAAAAAGGGGTAGAGGAAATGGGCTGTAAAATTCCACGCCTATTCCCTGGCTGACCCTTCCCAAACGGTAGAAATATTAGCTCGATTACTCCAGTCGGTTGTGAGTTATAGAGGTTAACCCCTGCAGTACCCGTAACCTCTCTTTTATTCCATATCAGCTATACTAAGACTACTACTTTATGAAGCTTAGCAAAGATGTATGGTAGCTAAAAGGTTAACTGGATATAGTCTGTAGCCTTTCAATGGATAGACGTCCTTCCCAAGCTGAATAAAATCATCTAACAGCTGCCAACACATAATGAAAAAGACGTCACCGGTACTGAATGGGTTAACCCTTTCAAGTTCCAGCGACGTATGTTATATTTTATTCTAACAATAATTAAACGATATTATGCAGCTCGGGAAGGATCTGTGGTAATTAAAAGGGTTGGTTGAGATAGTTTGGAACCCAATTATCGTTAGGGGTCATTCCTAAGCTAAATAAAATCGTCTAATAGTTGCCCGAATAGGATGAAAAGGACGCCCCTGGTACTGATTGGGTTAATGTTAAAGAGTTTTGGCCTATGTATTTGAAACAGGGTATAGTAGTATTGTCGTAACTACAATAACACTAGCCTTGAGAGGGCCTAGGCCCAGTGGGCTAGTATAAAATAAAAGCATCATCAACAACAACAGAGGGGTGACGGTACTTATGTGGCAGACTGTACAGTGGCGCTAATAAGTCATGTCTCGGCACCAATTATGTTTTGATCAATAATTGGTGCCAGCAATATTTACACGTGTTTTTTTTTTTTTTTTTTTTTTTAATGAGACATACCAACATGTTCCTATACTAGACATACTTTAATACAGCATAGAGCAAGCCAAACGTATTGACAGCTGGGACATAACTTATTAGCGCGACTGTACATGCCTCTCTCTCTCCACTCTTGGGCTATGAACACTTTCAACTTGTGAGTTAGTCTTCATAAACAGTATATTTTAATGACTTGGACTTCATAGGTTGGCTAAGTCACTCTCACTCTCACACACACTCTCTCTCTCTCTCACACGCACACTCACTCACTCACTCACACACACACACACACTCACACTCTCTCTCTCTCTACGAATGAGAGAAAAAATAAAATACATATAACACTAACCACCTTTCCCCCATTCTACGACCACAACTTCCATATGGACTCTCTAACTTCCCCCACCACTTCCGCCCCTTTTGTTTCCGGGGGCACAGGGGGGTGGGGAGAGAGCCTTATAATTTCTAACAATACGGTAACTTTCCCCCTAACCCAACTTAACTGTCACCACAAACTCACCGAAACATGAAAACATATATACCGGTAGGCTATATTTTATTTATACATTAGTATTTATATTATTATTATTATTATTATTATTATTATTATTATTATACTGTTGGCCTTTGGTATCTGGAACTTTTCATGTTTTGTTTAACAACCTTTTGTTCACATTAAAATGTTAAGAGTATCTGAGAAAATAATTATGGTTGTGCATCTTTAGGTTTTAGGTTTTAGTTTTTTACTCTCTCTCTCTCTCTCTCTCTCTCTCTCTCTCTCTCTCTCTCTCTCTCTCTCTCTCTCTCTCTCTCTCTCTCTCTCTCTCTCTCTCTCTCTCTCTCCCTTACCTCACTCATTCTCCCTTTCTCTAACACACACAATTAATTATTTGATAATATATATCAATGGATTATAAGCTGGCTTACAAACAGAAAGCTAAGAGTTGTTATTAATGGTATAGAATCCAATTGTGTACCTGTGTGTCTCAAGCCCCTCCCTGTTAGACCCCATCTTGAATAGGGCGTTCAGTTCTGGTCCCCGTATCTCAAGAAGGACATTGGAAAACTGGAATCCGTGCAGCGTAGAACAACTAAACTTATCTCCTCTCTTATAAACAAGCCATGTTATGACAGATTAAAGACACAAAATAATCGCTAAAGAAGAGGAGTTACGAGGCTAACTTATCGAGTGTTTAAGATACCGATACGCATTGCTTAAGATTAATAACAATTCTTCAACCCAAAGTAATGGGATGAAATTAAATAGGCTTGCCTAGATGTCATACACGTTTCTTCACATACAGTATGTTTAACGATTGGAATAGTTTACCAAGGGAGGTGGTCGACAGTAATTCAATTGGTACGTTTAAGAAGAGACTGGACGATCATCTGATGAAGATTGGATTAATATGAATGAATTGGTACCGGTAGGTATGCAAGTGTAAATTCCCTTCAGACTCATATCTGTCTAAACTCTATACTAGCCTATATTCCTTGTGGGCATTTCCTGACCCATATGGTTAGGAAACCACCACCACCACAACAACTACCACAACCACCAACACAACCACTACCACAACCACAACCACAACCACAACCACCACAACCACCACACCAACTACCACAACCACCACCACTAAAACTACTACCACAACTACCACCACCATAACAACTACCACAACATACCCAACACAGTCACTGCCGAGGCCATGTCCTTGACTCTCCCAATACGTACACACGCACATAGACCGCACAGGTAGATAGATACACATACATACATACACAGACCGCACAGGTAGATACACACATACATACACGCCCTCAAGCACACACTCAAATACGTGGACGCACACACCGATTTACACACACTATATACTATAACACACCAATATATATATATATATATATATATATATATATATAATTATATAGATATATAGATATAACCACATATTTACACACACATTCCAGTACGTGGAATCACAAGCATATTAGCATACGCACACACACACTCACACACATATGTACACACACACACAATGGTACACATAAACCAGGCACACCCAAAGTTACACAAACACCCCATTTCTCTCTCTCTCTCTCTCTCTCTCTCTCTCTCTCTCTCTCTCTCTCCCTCATGTGTCTTATTTACATATAAAGTATGCATGTTCAGTGTAACATTATACCCTGTTCCAAAAAGATAAGCTAGAAATCGTGAACTACAACCTCTATAACTAAAAAAAGGCTGTAAATTTCGACACCTGTTCCCTGGCTGTCCCTTCCCAAATGGTAGAACTTTAAGCTCGATTACTCTAGTCGTTTGTGAATTATAGAGGTTAATGTTCAAGTGTTGGCCATAGTACTTTATAAATACACACACACATATATATACTGTATATATATATATATATATATATATATATAAGTATATATATATATATATATATATATATATATATATATATATATATATATATATATATCAAGATAGTGAGTGATTGAATATCCTTTAATATATTCTCAATAAGATATATTATACTGTAGATCATAGTCATCAGAGAGAGAGAGAGAGAGAGAGTGTGTGTGTGTGTGTGTGTGTGTGTAAGTGAGAGAGAGAGAGAGAGAGAGAGAGAGAGCGAGAGAGAGATGCACCCCATAGATCAGAACTACCGTTGACCATTACCCATCAAGCCAGCATCATGTACGCTTACTACAGCCAACCGTGTGCGTATTATACCCTCCCATGTGCGTATTTCAGTTCTTGTGTGCGTAATTAGGTTTTGTGAGTGTATGTAAGTTTTTGTGTGCGTAGTTCAGTTTTCGTGTGCGTAATTTAGCCTCCCATGTGCGTATTTCAGTTTCTCCGTGCGTAATACAGCCTCCCATGTGCGTATTTTAGCTTTTGTGTGCGTATTTTGAATTCGTGAGCATCTAAGTTTTTGTGTGCGTATATCGGTTTTTGTGTGCATATTTCAAGCTTCCATGTGCGTATTTCAACCTCCCGTGTGCGTGTTACCGTTTTAGTGTGCGTAAATCAGTTTGTGTGTGCGTATATCGCCCTCCCCTGACCATTAGACGATTGTATAGAGCTTATGAAGGATCCGTGGGGTTTATAAGGGTAAAGACTATCTCAATTAACCCTCTGACTCTTCCTAATCTGAATAAAATCAACTCATAATAGCCGGAAAACAGAAAACAAATGCGTAATCGGATCTTGAAAGAGTTTAACTGGTATATGCGTATAAGGGATATTGTTCTCATATATATATATATATATATATATATATATATATATATATATATATATATATATATATATATATACCGGTATATAACTTATGGTACGTCTTTAATATGGTATGTGCGCATAAGGGTTATTATTCTCCTATAAATACATTATATGCGTATTTTAGCGCGCGGATGTATAAGGTCAATGAACGTAATTGGGCCTTTGTATGTGTATCTATAATCCCATGTGTGTGTGTGTGTGGTGAACATGTGTGCGTTTTTAAGATTCCATGTGCGTATTTGACATTTTCTGCGTAATGTTTTAATCAGTGTCATGGTTAATATATATTTGGTAGCTTGATATGTGTACCAAATATTCTATGAGCGTATAACGAGGGGCGACGCGCTCCTCGGTGCCGCTAGGAGAGTGGCGAAGACAACCTTAGGTAACCTTAGGTGAGTTATGAAGGCGTTATGATTGGTGAGCGTCATTAGTATTCTGTGTGTACATGACGAATCTGTGAGCGTGTATTAGTACCATGTGCACGTTCGGGATACCATTCCTGTACACTATGTTGTAATCGTGTGTACATTAAGAATTCTATGTGCACCATTAGGATCACATGTCGTGGTTGTTGCTCTCATGTGGGTTTTTCTTTCTAAGGAGACAAAAGGCAAAGCTGCCTGTAACAAGTGTCTCCCAAAAATTCAAAAGGCTACAGACTATATCAATTCCTTCTTTTATTTAACATATATTCTGCCTAAGCCTCATAAAATCGTCTAAATGTAGCAAAAATTAAACCGAAGACCAAACTCTATTTCCTGTTCCCCTACCCCCTCATGTTTAGCGTATCAGTTTTGACATTTTAAGACAATCGCCCCATTAGTTTGTCGATTTTAAGACGTTGTGTACCATTTAGGCGCTGTTAATTATCCAGGAGGGCGACAGCTAGCCCGCAAATTAGGAGGAACCGGCATTATTCTACCGAAAAATGCACAAATTTAGCTTGAATGGGGGGCCTTGGGGGGTATTTTTAAAGTTTGGTGGAGGTCTAGGGAGAAAAACTTTGTGATCATGTACATTAACAATCCAAAGACCAAACTATATTTCCTGTATCGTATGGTATAGAAATGAGATCAAAACTATTACAAACTATTAGACCAAACTATTCCCAATGTTTATTATGGGTGTGGAGATATAGGAGTGACCAGAGAGACTAATAAATAACACCAATGTCACCCAGATGGCGGAGGTTGTCTGATCTGTGTTACTATGGAGGGGTGTTGTGTGTGTAGTGGACATTTGGGATGCTCTGTGTGGACTGATTATAATGTTATTATGATGGTGTTATTGAGGTAGGTAGATAGATAGATAGATAGATAGATAGATAGATAGATAGATAGATAGATAGATAGATAGATAGATAGCTAGATAGATAGATAGTCAGTCAGTCAGTCAGTCATAATTTTATTTCATAAAAAGATATATATATATACACTTTTTACAGAGTTATTTAAGTAATAAACATTAAGCTAAGTCCTTAGCGCATAGCTGGTTCTGTGTTCTGTACATAAACAATTCTTGATAGATAGATAGATAGATAGATAGATATATGAACATAAGAAAACGACAGTCTGCAGAGAGCCGACTGGCCCACACAAGGCAGATCCCTTTCACACCCAACCCATCTTGTCCATATGCATACCTAATTTTATCTTGAAGCTCTCTATCGTTCTTGATCCCACTATAGCACTCGGTAGCCTATTCCACATGTCTACAACTCTGTTACCAAACCAATATTTGCCTATATCTCTTCTGAAACGAAATGTATCTAATTTGAAACACTTTTTAGATATATAGATAGATAGATAGATATTTATATACAGATAGATCAATAGATAGATAAGAGTTTAATCGAATGTTAGATATATAGGTGGACAGACAGACAGACAGACAGACAGATAGATAGATAAATACATAGATAAGATATAGTTAAATAGATAGATAGGTAGTTAGACAGACAGGCCTAGATTCATAGACAGGAAATAATTATATCTGTGTGTACGTTATTATTTTGTGTACGTTATTATTTTGTGTACGTTATTATTTTGTGTGCGTTTTGCAATTATTTATGAACAGCAATTTCATGTCATGCCATGCTGAGTCACAATATCCGTGTGTGTGTGTGTGTGTGTGTGTGTGTGTGTGTGTGTGTGTGTGTTAAAGATAATATAGCATAGTAAAGTTCCTTATAATAGTCTCTTACCTTAACCAGCTTATGGGGTTATACTGTAGATGTTCATGACGGGATAGCATGACTTACCTGTAATAAAATAAAAATAAAGTGTGTTAGCAGAAATAAATTGATATAATAATCTCTCTCTCTCTCTCTCTCTCTCTCTATCTATCTATCTATCTATCTATCTATCTATCTATCTATCTATCTATCTATCTATCTATCTATATATATATATATATATATATATATAATTAGGCAACTCGAATGATCCCCTATGTGGTGTTGAGGAAATACACGAAACTTCTCTTATATATATATATATATATATATATATATATATATATATATATATATATATATATACCGTATATATATATTATATCCTAACCTTCCTACCCTCCCAAAAAGGTTCCCAGCCATCAGACATATGATCCGTAATTAGCTCTCGTTTTCTTTCATCTGGTGACCCCAATGCCCCGTTTTCTTTCTATTGGTAGTTCTTGCGCCTTTGTCCTTCCCCGCCCGCATCTCCGCAGCCATTATTGTCCTGAGGCTTTTTGTCCGACTGTACATGGTCTGGTGTTCCTTACCTCGGGATTTCAATTGATCTGTTCTCTTGATTTAATTTTTATTTTAGTGTACGAGAGTGAGGTGGGAGGACACAGAGGGAGAGGCAAACCGAGAATGTATGTGTGTGTGTGTCCCATTCACCCCCCCCCCCCCCCCTTCTCTCTCTCTCAAATGTTTACTACTCAAACTTTTGTACGTATTAATATTGTATTCGTTTCTGCCTCCTTTACCTTTTGATACCTTTTGATGTGTTCGCCATTCTTCTAGCGGCACCAAGGAGCGCGACGCCCCTCGTTATGGGTGGTGATTTGGTGCAGTAGACTGTTTGAAGCGACAGCTCGCTCCCTTGCGAGGATGGGCTCGTCTGGCACTTTTTGCAGTTCGACATCTAGGGCTCTCTTGAAGTTGTCTAACGAGATGTCCCTCATGTCTCTTACTTGCCGTGGGAGTTTGTTGAAGAGACGTGGGCCTCTGTGTGATAACCAGTCCTCTCGCAGAGAGCCCATAGCACCCCTGTTATTCATCCGGGGGATTTCGCATTCCCAGCCTCTCCTATCACTGAATTTCATGACTATCGGAGTATGTAGGTTTGGTACAAAGGAGTACAAAGGAAATCAAGCAACAACAGATCTAGTGACCCTTCTAGGTTGCTTTTCCTCCAAAACACTGAGGATCAAGTGTCCAAACAGTGGTTTAGAGTGGGTAAGGGAACATTGGAAAGGGAATTACTGCCCTGGAACTAATGTCCGTGGCAGGATTAGGAAGTTAGTAGGGGACAGATGGGTTAGTAACTGAGGGGGGGATAAAATAAAGTTATTCATTTACAAACGCCGTCAGTCGCGGGTTTGATGCGAGATATTTGTCTAGGTGGAGTTTAAATGAATCAACGGTGATGCAGTCTATAACGTTTCGGGGAAGCCCATTCCACAAGTTGACAACTCGATGAAGAAGAAATTCTTAGATTCGTGTGAGTTAAAAGATTTACCAATAATTTTGCAACCGTTTCCCCGCGTGTAATTAGATTGGTCGATAGTGAAGTACTTACTACAGTTCATATTGTCGATGCCTTTGATGATTTTGAACACTTGAATTAAGTCACCTCTTAATCTGCGCTGGGTTAAAGGAAATAGATTTAATTCTCTAAGACGCTCTTCGTATGGTTTGTTCTTTAGGCTAGGTATCATTTTGGTAACTCTACGTTGAACTCGTTCTAGCTTGTTTATATCTTTTTGGTAATAAGGGCACCAGGATTGAACGCAGTATTCCAGAAGAGGGCGGACTAAGGAATTGTAAAGGTTAGGATAACTTCTTTGGATTTATGCTCAAATGACCTGCCTATAAAGCCAATTATTTTGTTTGCCTTCTTAACAACTTCTAAACATTGTTGACTCGGTTTTAGGTTACTCGATATTGTTACTCCCAGATCGGTTTCTCTGTTTACATTCTTAAGCTGAGTGCCATTCATCGAATAGTTTGCTTTCTCATTTAGGTATCCGATATGTAGTACTTTACATTTATCCGCATTGAAACTCATTTGCCAAATGTGGGCCTAACATGACAATTTATCTAGATTGTGTTGCATATCGTCAACTTGTTCTTTTGAGAGTACGCTATTTGCAATTTTTGTATCGTCAGCAAATTTTGAGATTGTACAGGTGAGACCCTCATCTATGTCGTTGATGTAAATTAGAAAGAGAATTGGTCCTAGTACCGATCCCTGGGGTACCCCGCTACTTACATTGGTCCATTTAGATGCCTTACCGTTTATGACTACTCAAACCCTCTGCGATTTTCCACGTGTATATTATTAGGTAACGTTCTCTTCTACGTTCCCGTGAGTACAGAGATTCAGTGCTCTTAAACGCTCCCAATAGTGTAGATGTTTTTATCGAACTTATATGCGAAGTGAAATTTCTTTGTACACTCTCTACGTCATTTATTTCACCTGCTTTGTATGGGGATGTTAATACGCTACAGTATTCAAGCCGCGGTAGCACTAGAGATTTGAAGAGCGTTATCATAGGCAATTCACCGCGTGTTTTAAAAGTACGCAGAATCCAACCCGTTAGACGTTTCGCAGCCGCCACTTTGACCTGGTTATGTACTTTATACATTCTCCCTCCCGTTCTCTTAATCCGACTTACACATCACACGCACACTGAACCATACATAAACAACTGAAAACATCTCTCTCTCTCTCTCTCACACACACACACACACACAGAATCCAAGGCCTCGTAAGAATGCTTGCGGCTACTGTCATTGGTCTATAAAGGTTATCCATGCATTCTATTCTCTCTCTCACTTGTGGCCACTGTCATACAGTATTGGATTATATAGGTTATCCACGCACTCTGGAATTTGGCTTTGGGGAGACACTCGTTACAGGCAACCTGCCTTTTGTCTCCTACATACACATAGAAAAACAAAACAAAAAAACTACTCTCTCACAACTTACATTATAATTTATATTATATAATATATTATACCAAGCTATACTCTGTTCTGAATAGGTAGGTCAGAAATGGCAACCCCTAACCTCTAACTAGACAAAAATGGCTAGAACAAATGGGTTGTAAGTTTCCAAACCTATTATTACCTGGCTGACCCTTCCCAAATGGTAGAACTATTAGAACGATTACTCTAGTCGTGTGTGAGTAATAGAGGATAATGTACAAGAGTTTTTGCCCATTTAATTAGAACAAGGTAGAAATATTAATTCGATTAGTTTTTGCCCATTTAATTAGAACAAGGTAGAAATATTAGTTCGATTAGTTTTTGCCCATTTAATTAGAACAAGGTAGAAATATTAGTTCGATTAGTTTGGTCGTTTGTGGGTTATATAGGTTAATATACAAGAGTTTTGGCCTACTTATTTGGAACAAGGTATAGCAATTAACTCAAACTAGTTGACAGAATGAAGATAAGCACCCTATGAGGAGGAGCATTTTGTTGACAACGTTGGCCTATTGAAGCGAAACGTTGATATGGGAAACGTTGCCAATAAAGTGCTCCTCCTCATAGGGTGTTTATATTCAGTCAGGAGTGTCCAGTTAACCCGTTCATGATTATGGTGTATTTTGACATAAATGGAGCGAAAGTTCTTAAAATCGCCAAGCTAATGGGGCGAACGTCTTAAAACCTAAAACAAAAAAAAACAAAAAAAATCATAACAAAATGAAACAACACAAACAAGTAAACAAACCAACCAAAGGCCATACAGGAGCCGTGATAAATTCCTTTACTTCGCTATCGTAAAAAAAAGAAAAAAAAGTTGAATGGAAATAAGACTTGTTTTGTAGTGCCACCATTCTTTTCGCTCCCAAGGTCTTTCTGGTGAAACGTGTCAGATCTCTCTCTCTCTCTCTCTGTCTCTCTCTTGCCAAACCCTCAATACACCAGATTTCAAGGTTGCTCCCCCTATAAAACCTAATATTATTCAACAAGGGAAATTTTGGAGGACATCACGAACAACGTAGTATATATTATATAAAACAAAAAAAATCAAATTACAGAATCCAAGAAATCTATAAAACATTAGCTATGTAACACACACACACACACACACACACACACACATGCCGGTATATATATATATATATATATATATATATATATATATATATATATATATATATATATATATATATATATATATATATATATATATATATATATATACTGTATATATAAGATGACGAGAGCAAACATCAACTCCATTTTCATTGTTTATTAATTAAGCTTTTGACAATATTTCGAACAACTTCTCTGTTTATCATCAGGTGAAACACCAACGATTCTAGAAAACAAACATGATATCTGTTAAAACTTTGTATTTAATATATGGATCTATTTAAACAAGTTTAATGTGACAATTCTACATAGTACTTTACTTAAAACTGCTAGACTATAAGTTAATAATTGAAAACCATAACAAGATTTACAAGAATATTACATAATCCTAACTTCATAAACCTGAACATGTAATACAAAATATAAAATAACATGCAACAAACCATTTCGACCTGCACCTTCCGACTATTCCGGGAGAACTAACTAGATTAACTGACAATAGCCATTATATATAGCAAGGGATCCTAAAGCACCAAGCTATCAACTACCTGAGCACTCAGTTTAGGTTCGGTTTGAGTTTTTCTATGAGTAAAGTATTATATAGAATTGTCACATTAAACTTGTTTAAATAGATCCATATATTAAATACAAAGTTTTAACAGATATCATGTTTGTTTTCTAGGATCGTTGGTGTTTCACCTGATGATGAACAGAGAAGTTGTTCGAAATATTGTCAAAAGCTTAATTAATAAACAATGAAAATGGAGTTGATGCTTGCTCTCGTCATCTTATATATTCTCAAGATCAGGTACCCTAGCGGCCAACCTACTACTGAGATATATATATATATATATATATATATATATATATATATATATATATATATCAAACTAAATATAACTAATAAACAAATAACTATATACTGTATCTAACAAAATAATAACGAATATGGGCACTAACAAACTAAATACATAATTAATATAACCATCAAAATAACTAAACTAAAAACAAGCAAACACTAACATAAATGATCTAACTAAAATAACGCAATATAAGCAAATACAAAAATGTAATGGCAATGTCGCAAGAAAATTTAGTTAAGTCATTCGTTATCAATTAGTCATAACCTTCACTTTAAAGAAAACGGTGTATCAGAAACAGGAAACTATTATATGAGACAGTGTAATTGGGTTTGAGTTTATTATTACAAGCACATTCACTCACTCTCTCACACACACACACACACACACACACACACACACACACACACACTCACCCACTCATTCTCTCACCACAGTTGCACCCCCTTCTACAGTATATACTAGAAGGTCTTTAGGATCACTTCTTAATGCAGTGTTGAGGTTACCGAGCTTCTAGTTAGTGTTGTTGTTGTTGTTGTTGTTAGTGTTGTTGTTGTTGTTGTTAGTGTTGTTGTTGTTGTTGTTGTTGTTGTTGTTGTTAGTGTTGTTGTTGTTGTTGTTGTTGTTGTTAGTGTTGTTGTTGTTGTTGTTGTTGTTTTTCTATCGCAAAATGTTTACAAATTTATCTTGAAAGGGGGGGGGGGGGGGGGGGGGGGGGGGGGGGGTTGAGGGAGTAATGTTTTAAAAGTTTGATGAAGGTCAAGCGAGGAAACTAAAATAAAAAATAAAATAAAATAAAATAATATATATAAGTAAATAGACCCAACAAATAACCAGTCCCTTTAAACTGCATACAACCGGTTAATATATACCAGAATAAAAGGCATAAAAGGCTTTATCGTGCGGAAAGGGTTACGAAGGTTTATGGACCCCCTTCTCCCTCATGCTTAGTCCCATTAGTGTTGAGATTTCAAGACATTCCCCCATTAGTTTAGAGATAATAAGACCTTTCGTGCAATTTAAGTGACATTAATACCTGGCAAGCGATAGCGAGTCTGCATCTCTACGGGAAATTCTACAAAATAATATCGTAGGGGAGTCTTGTGGGTATGTTTAAATGTTTGATGGAGGTCTAGGGAGGACTAAAAAAAAATATATATATATATATATATATATATATATATATATATATATATATATATATATATATATAGATAAAATTGCAATATATCAATCTAAATATATCAATCTAATTCACCTGGAATATCCTCATTAAACCGTGTCGATAGGGGAAATTTTTCCTCTGGGGTCACTTTTTATAGCTGTGAGTTCATATTATACAAACTGTATGGCATCTAAACACTGTGTTAAACCGGATCTTCTGTAAACCGGATCTTCGCAGGCACACACACGAGGTACATGGGACTCGCCTGCACACACACACGCACATCAAGACATGCAACACAAACACACACACATGTACACTTAACACACACACACATATTCTAGTGCGCATATGTTGGCTTATTTACATGTAAGTCTACACACACCTGGATTCCTGGATTGTAGTTTAGGACCGAAGTCCTGGGCCACGCTGGTGCGCCGCCCTCAACACACACACACACACACACACACACACACACACACACACACACACAATGTAAACAGAGAAACCGATCTGGGAGTAACAATATCGAGTAACCTAAAACCGAGTCAACAATGTTCAGAAGTTGTTAAGAAGGCAAACAAAATAATTGGCTTTAAAGGCAGGTCATTTGAGCATAAATCCAAAGACGTTATCCTAACCCTTTACAATTCCTTAGTCCGCCCTCTTCTGGAATACTGCGTTCAATGCTGGTGCCCTTATTACCAAAAAGACATAAACAAGCTTGAACGAGTTCAACATAGAGTTACCAAAATTATACCTAGCCTAAAGAACAAACCATACGAGGAGCGTCTTAGACAATTAAATCTATTTCCTTTAACCCAGCGCAGATTAAGAGGTGACTTAATTCAAGTGTTCAAAATCATCAAAGGCATCGACAATATGAACTGTAGTAAGTACTTCACTATCGACCAATCTAATTACACGCGGGGAAACGGTTGCAAAATTATTGGTAAATCTTTTAATTCACACGAAGCTAAGAATTTCTTCTTCAATCGAGTTGTCAACTTATGGAATGGGCTTCCCCGAGATGTCATAGAATGCAGCACCGTTGATTCATTTAAACTCCGCCTAGACAAATATCTCGCATCAAACCCGACTGCGTTTGTAAATGAATAACTTTATTTTATCCTCCCCTCAGTTACTAACCCATATGTCCCCTACTAACTTCCTAGTCCTGCCACGGACATTAGTTCCAGGGCAGTAGTTCCCTTTCCAATGTTCCCTTACCCTCTCTAAACCACTGTTTGGACACTTGATCCTCAGTGTTTTGGAGGACAAGCAGCCTAGAAGGGTCACTAGACCTGTTGTTGCTTGATTTCGTTTGTACTCCTTTGTACAATTAGTAGACACGGGAGACATGATTAGGTATTCCATTCAGCACTCCATAACTAGTGAATCAATAACACACACTCTCACTCTCTCTCAAACACACACACACACACACACACACACACACACACAGCCCGTAGCCTAGTAGGTAGAGCTCTCGTCTCACACACGAGGGGTCGGGGGTTCAATCCCCTGCCGGGCGGAGACAAATTGGGCTTGTCTCCTTTCATGTGTTAGCCTCAGTTCACCTAGCTGTAAATAGGTACCTGGAATAAGTGGACGACGTTGTGACGTCCCATCTGGGGTTGGCAAAAATGGTACAAGGCGAGATGGGTATCATGTGGTTCACCTAAGCTGATGGCTACCTAAGCCTTCGGGCGAGACGGTACCGTCTATAGTGAGAATGGTACCATACAGATCCACCCTAAGCCTTTCGTTTTCCGATGTCGCCAATTGGCTAAACCATACAGACTACACACACATCCATCCATTCCAACGATACATATAACCTACACATATAGGAGGCGGGAAATAACGAG
>CM064502.1:59294906-59307082 GCA_032716605.1 Paralithodes platypus | reverse complement strand
GATAGAGGTCTAGGGAGGAAATTATAAAATAAATACATAAATATATACATCAAAATCTCACTTTAAGGGGAGGTTTTTAGTTTACTCTCTAGACCTCCATCTATCTTTTAACAAAAAAATACCCCCTAGAACCCCATTGAGATAAATTTGTACATATTTCGGTAGAAAAATTTCTTCCTCCTAAATTACAGGCTCGCTATCACTCGACTGGAATAAATCGACACCTAAATGGCACGAAAGGTCTTAAAATTGACAGAAACTAATAGGACTAATAGAAGCGTCTTAAAATCTCAAACTAATGGGGCTAAACATGAGGGAGATGAGGTCCAGAAAACACACCCCTTTAAACCACCCACCAACCACTTAACCTAAATTACAAGAATCCTAGAAACCCCCTCCCCCCACCTCTCTCTCTCTCTCTCCCCATCCCCCCCCCCCTCTCTCTCTCTCTCTCTTTCCCCCCCCCTACCCCCCCCCCCCCCCCCCCCCCCCCCCCCCCCTCCCCCCCCCCCCCCCCCCCCCCCCCCCCCCCCCCCACCCCCCCACCTCTCTCTCTCTCTCTCTCGACCACTTGTGCCTTGTATGTGTTCGTGGGTGTCTGGGGGTGTAAACAAAGGGGGCTGTCCCTCATCTCCCAACCCAAACCCGCAACAATAACAACAATGGTCATAATCCACCGGTTATTCGAAGGGGGAAGCGGCCCAACTCTACGCCGCCATCTTGCATCCCATTGTTCAGCTTTATTATTATTATTATTATTATTATTATTATTATTATTACTATTATTACCGGTATCATATTTATTATAATTATTCATATTTTATTGATATCCAGCTCTTCCTACTGCCTAACCCTCTCGAGATCCAATTAAGCATTTCTGTTCTGTTTCCAGGCTATTATTAGACAATTAATCAAGTCTATTAAATGAATATGACAAGGAATACAAGAACATCAACATAAAGTAGCATTGTTTTGGGCCGGTAGATACGAGATAATTCCAAACCTATCACATAGTAAATTATATTTATTAAGTCTATTAATTTTGAAATTTATGATGTATTTTTTAAACACCCTGTATATCTTGAAAGGGGATCCTTTTTTTTTTAAGTTCAATGGAGGTCTAGGGACGAAACTCGATAAAAAAATATGTAAATGAAAAAATCAACCAAAAACTAAACCATCCGCTTAATCAACCAATTATAAACCTGGCCTACATTCTCCAGGGAAGAAAACGGTAGCATCCCTTTAAACCCGGAGCGGATACTGTAATAAAAATGGCTTGTGTGTGTGTGTGTGTGTGTGGAGTCAGTTGGACTGCTGGCATTGTGGGGGTGTTAGCAGGGGGATTATGCTGTCAGTCTTCTGTAGGGAGAATTAGAACAACCACGGCACGCAGTAGCCACAAGGTTGCATTGTATACCATATGTTTGCTACTCAAAGCCTCTTTAATTTAAGACTACTTGTTGTAGGTGGAACGTAAATGAACAATACATTTGGCAGCTCTCCAACCCAAGAATGAACCAGTAATATAATATACACCTCTTTCAAATAAGTAGGCCAAAACTCTTGAACATTAACCTCTATAACTCACAAACGACTAGAGTAATCCAGCTAATATTTCTACCATGTGGGAAGGGTCAGTCACGGTATGGGTGTAGAAATATAGGCCTACAGCCCATTTGCTCTAGCCCTTTTCAAGTAACAGAGTTTAGGGATCACGATTCCTACCTATTTGGAACAGGGTATATGCAAGGTATACCATTTTTCCCTTGAGGATCTAAGACACATTGTCACATTTGAGTTTGTTATCATTAAACGATTTTATGCAATTTAGGAAGGATATATAGGAATTAAAGGAGTAATTACTACCTCACTTAACTCTTTAGCTTCCACAAATTCATCCTAAGCTAAAGAAAATCGTCTAATGATAGCCAGAATAAACAGTCAAAGCACGTCATGATTCTCAAAGGGTTAACCCAAGAAATGCGAAATTGATGTAGGGAAAAGTGCCCAAAACAGGTAATTTCTACCCTTCGTTTCTGACAGAATTTGTTATATTTACGATATAAAGCATTATTTCTTCTCCATGTGTGTTTATTTTACATATATGATGAACACATGAACCTTGAAGAGCAATAAAAGTGTGAACAGCAATTGGGTGGTAAAAAACGTATATTATCGCTGTCTGGTCGTATTCTGAAGTGGCCGGCCAAGAGACATACACCCTCCCTCTCCAACCTCTAGCGCCACATTGAGCTCTCAGGTAGAGATCTCAAACTGCTATAGGGTCTCTAAATGACTCACCCTGCCTCTGAGCCCAGCTGACGATAATTTGCGCGGAAAATAACCGATAAATTAGGGAAATAAGAGGATAAATACTATACTGTAGTCAATAATTGAGGAGGGGGGAAGAGGTGGGGGTTGGGACACATGTGGATGAATGTTAGGAGGTACAGTACTAGAGGGAAATTATATCACCTAATCACGTATTCCTTTGGTTTTAGATTCCCTGGGGCGATTTGGAAGGGTTTTTTATGGTCTTCCTACTGTGAGGTCTATCGCGTTCGCTATAGTGACCCTTCTATCAAGCTTATTGCGCTTTGTGGGTTAATGAGGCAATTCGATTCCGTTCGGTACAGCTTCAAAAACTTGAAGCCCCAACTTACGTTCCCGACTGTAGCCTACCATCGCAAGATTACACCAATTACTGCCACTGGTATGTATATAAACTAGGTTTTGCCATTTATTTGAAGAGATATGAGTATCGGTAAATGACGAAAACCTAGAGTAAACACAGTTTCTTAGCTTCCGACCGCCATAAGTGATCTACCGTACTTATTTTCACCAAAAAACCTGAACCACTTGGTCTAGAGACTTCTAGGCTTCACCCATCGCAAGACAACAACCAGTACTGCGGCTAGATATATATACATGACCTAGCTTAGGCCATTTTTTTGCATATTTATAAGAGCGCCAAAATGCCGAGAATTCAACTAAACACCCGGTACCAGCGCTGGCGGGAAGGTTTAAAGCCCGAGCGACATGGGTAAAGCAGTTATTGTGTGAGGTGGGATATATAACCCAGTGATTTGGCTTGGTACACTCGGATACCATAGTCTCTAGCCCACTCATGCAAATTCATGGGCCTCACCTAATTTTAATTATGGAAGTATATCTCTCGAAACAAATTTACGAACATAATTTTCTGTAGATCAACTACAAAACTGTATATACTATTTATTGAAAAGCAAGTTACATAAACAAAATATTCCAGATACCCGGTACTTATAATTATATAAAGAAAATCATAGGGGGTCCACGAATTCTTACCAGTGGGCTATGGTATCCGACTGTACAAAGAACTGTTCGAATGTGGCGACGCAGTATCGGCGGCCACGGCTACGGTCTATTTACATTCGTTCAACAATTGATTACGGTATTAATATTGATTACAATATATTGATTATTTATTTATTTTTTATTTCACCATTGTAACCATTCCTAAGTCACTGTCCACTGCTTTAATGCATCATTAGGCCTGCATGCAAGCACGAGTCATATGAATGACTGGCTGTGTGTTTTTGTTCTTGTTGGTTATACGGACCATTCGCTAAGACAACAAAACTTTCTCTAGTGCGGTATTAAGTGGCTTAACGCCTTACGAGCGGGCCCGTCGGTAACTTCTACTACCCGCCAAGCGGGTGGTTTTACCCTAAACGATCTTGCTTCCGTGCTCTTTTTCATGCATAAACAAGAGCCAGAGCGTAATACAATTATGTATCCCTGAAAGGGCGATAATTGAGCTTTCCAATGACACGAGAACCATCCTTCTACGACCACGCGTTCTCTTGCAACGATCGTGCAAGACGAGTGCAAAATCCCTAAAATACGGTAATTTCCTTACATAATTCCCTGTGTAGCGAGGCAGTGAGTGTGGGTGTGTGTGGAGTAGGGCCCAGTGCTGGCGCGAGAGCCGTGCCGAACGGTCAGAGCCGACCTACACTCCTCCCACCGCTCGTCTCTCTGTCAGAGCCAAATATTGCTCAGAATTGCACACCGCCTTAAGTCGGTCCCCGCCACATAGTCCTTTCTTCTCTAGCCCGACTTAAGTCCACCCCCGCCAGACTAGGGTTAATCCATGAAATAATGCTACGGAGCTATGTAGGCCAGCCGGGCGGTACAGGGCAAACGTGATATGGAGCTATGGACTACAGCCGGGCGAGAAGGGTTAAGTATGACAGATCCTTACTAAGTTGCATAAACTTGTCTAAATATAGCTAGAGGATATTAAAAAAGACGTCACCCGTACTAAGAGGGACCGGCAAAGAAATTTCATCCTCAGTTCACTAGCTCCAAAGGACCAAAATACCTCAATGGCTATCCTCAGCAACCATAATAAATAAAAAAAAATATATATATATATATAAAAACAATACAATAATAATAAATAATTAATAATAAAATAAGAATAAGAATAAAAATATATATACTTCTTCTTCTTATTATTATTATCATTATTTTTTAATTATTAACCCGATCACTGCAGCCGACGTACATATAAATTCTTTGTAAAAATCAAATATGTGAGAGTCCACCCAACACAAGCCGCCATGACGCACTACGATAGCCGGACACAACAACACCCCTAACACATACACACACACCCAAAATCCTAGGAGTAACATATGATACTCATATGACATTCAAACAGCACACCACGAACATTAAAAAGAAACTGACACCCAGACTTAACGCCCTCAGGTCACTTGCTCACACAAAATTTGGACACAACAAAGAAACTACCACCACAGTATATAAACAACACATAAGATCAGTGATGGAATACGCAAGCCCAGCCTGGGCTTCTAACCTAGCTGAAACACATCCTAAGACCTTACAGACTATTCAAAACAAAGCCCTGAAGATCATTACAGGCTGCACAGCTACTGCACCCACAGATCACCTACATCAAGAAACCAAAATCCTCAAAGTCAAAGACCATCTGGACATGAGAGGCACTCAATTCCTGGCAGCAGCCTCCACGAACCAAGACCACCCACTAAACTACATGGCAACACACCCACAGACACCAACAAATATCAAAACAACACCCAGCACACGGTATCACACACAATTACTGTCCTCTCTCCCTCCCTGCCCACCCCGAACCAACTTCCAGAAGCACATCCATACTCATATATCTCTCGCCGATCCATCCACTCACTCACAGACAACACGCAGCTGCAAGCACGACCTCCCGAAATCCATCCTTCCGAATCCTCCCTTCCTCGCGAGGACAGAGTCCACCTGGCCAGGCTGAGATGCGGACACCATCCAGCTCTCCTGAGCTATCAGAAGAGACTGGATGACTCCGTTGTCGACGCCTGCCCGGGATGTAACACAGCACCCCATACCATTAAACACGTCATAGAAGACTGCATTTCACACAACCACTTACGCCAACAACACAATCTACACTCAATGAGAGCTCTGTGGGAAAGCCCGATCGTGGCCATGGCCTTCCTCAGGGACTCGGGGCTGTTCGGCCAGGCAGCTTAGGGAACAACAACAACAACAATGATAGCCGGACTCCTTGGCATTATGGGAAATATGTGCAGCGGCGCATGACAGGTGATTAGGTAACGGTAACTCGGTTGACGTCATCCAGGGAAATCCACTACCATTGGTTGATAATTTGATGTCACTTTCAAAGAATGTAGAATTTGACTAGGCAGACTAACGTGGCGGAGATACTGGCGGGGCCGTATATAGGAAGAGTATCGTATTTTTATTGTCTCGGTCTACGCTCCGTTTCGAGTCGGCCATCCCCAGCAATGGGGTATGTGCCTTACATACATATTGTACAGTCGGCATAATAAGTGATGTCTGGGCACCAATTGTTTTGATCAATAATGGGTACCAACAATATTTACACATGATTTCTGCTTTTTGAGTGAGATATACAAAGATGTTCCTACACTTACCCACCCTATTCAACATCTGACAAAAATTAATACAGCACAGAGCAAGCCAAACGTAATGATAGCTGAGACATGACTTATTAGTGCAACCGTACATGTGTATATACTCGGGCACATACCCCATTGCTGGAGGTGGCCGACACAAGACAGAGCCCTAACAGAAACAACATTTAAAGTTCCTATTCTAAGTGTCCGGGACCACTTTCGCGTTCCCTCGCCCGTTTTTCTGTCTCGTCGAGTAGGAGAATTACCGTACATACATATTACTAATACTGTACAGTAATAATAATGAAAAAACATGCTTCCCCCTCACCTTGAACATAAGATGTAGAAACAGCCAGCCCCAATGGTCCAGCTCAACCCAGGGTAGATCCGAACCTAGAACACTTCCATCTACTACAAACGCCGTCAGACTAGAAACATCCTTATCTCTTAGTCTGGGGACGCCACGGGACAGACGCAGGACCATAGTCTTAACGCTGTGGCCGGGGTATACCTCTCCCCTTCCCTGGGTTAAGGAGAGGGAGAGATGACCCCTTCCTTTGTTTAACACTATGGCTCTACAAGTCTCGCGGGCTGGTAATTGTGGGGACCGTGTTAGAGACTCTTAGCTACACCCAGGGAGTATGTGGGGTACAGGGCTTGATGATGATGATAAGTTGTTGTTGTTATTGTTGCTGAAGTTGTTGTTGTTGTTCTTCTTCTTGTCGTGTTAGAGGCTCTTAGCTATACCCAGGGAGCATGTGGGGTACAAGGCTTGATGATGATGTTGTTGTTCTTGGTGTTATTGCCATTGGTGTTGTTGTTCTTCGAGTTTTTATTGCCATTGTTGTTGTTGTTGAAGTTGTTATTGCCATTTGTGTTGTTGTTGAAGTTGTTATTGTCATTGGTGCTGTTGTTATTCTTGAAGCTGTTATTGTTGTTGTTGTTGAAGTTGTTATTGCCATTGGTGCTGTTGTTCTTGAAGTTTGTATTGTCATTGTTGTTGTTGGTGTTGAAGTTGTTATTGCTATTGTTGCTGCTGTTGTTGTTCTTGAAGTTGTTATTACCATTGGTGTCACTGTTTTTGGTGGTGTTCATGCTGCTCTGGTTGTTCTTGTTATTGATGTTGTTTCAAGGGAGAGCAAGCAACAACAGATCGACTGACCCTTACGAGGCTGTTTGTAACTAAACAACAGATCCTATGTGAAAACAGGAAAGGCTAGCACAGTATAAAGTGGTGCTATTCGTATGTGAACACAGCTAATCGGGGGTTAAGAGCGAGATATTGAAAGTTTGAACTGTACTAAGCTACACCATACTCAATGGCATTACTAGGTAGTCCATTCCGTTGTGCAGATAGCAACCACCAGAGATGTGTGAGGTACTAGGCTTGATTTTGTTGTTCATGTTTTTTTGGCCTTCGTTCTTGCTGTTGTTGCTGTCCTTGTCTTTTATGTTGAGTGAGAGATTCTGAGAGCCACCTGAGGAGATGTGTGGGGTTGCATACAGGACTTTGAATCTGATGTTGTTCTTGTTAAACGCGGCCATATGTAGTGGGTGTGGCCTAGAGTGTTTCACATGCTCGCACCCAGTCAGGGGACACCTCGACGAGGTATACAGACTAATAACACACACAACTAAGCCACTCCAACAGCTTCCTCTCTCTCCAACACCCCTTCGAAAAGTAGATACGAGGTGCCGTTGTAAAGGATTATCCCTCAATACTTTCACCTGACCTGACTCCCGCTGTTGTTATTCTTGTTGTTGTTGTTAGTGTTGCTATGGTTCCTGATACTGGGATTGTTTGTTATAATTCCTCTCGTCTTCAACATTGTTTGTCCGACTCGTCCTCGCGTTCAAACTGAAATATAAATTGTTATATAAATATATAGGCTAAACATAATAAATGCATACATACTTGTTTTTATGGTTTATAAATATGTGTGTGTGTGTGTGTGTGTGTGTGTGTGTGTGTAACAAAAACAGTCACAGCCAGAACGGCCAGTCATATAATAGGCCTATATCCGAATCTTACAAATATTAAAGTTAACCCAACTAAAACAAACCTAACTTAACCAAATCCACCCAAACCTAACGTTAACTAACTTATTCGAACCAAGCCTCGCCCAATTACACCTCCAGTAGGCTATTACTATACCGGTACCCTGTTCCAAATAAGTAGGCCAACACTCTTGAACATTAACATATATTATTTTCAAACGACTAGAGTAATCAAGCTAATATTTCTACCATTTGGGAAGGACACGCCAGGCAATAAGTGTGGAAAATGACAGTCCATTTGCTCTAGCCCTTTTGAGTTACAGAAGTTAGATCCACAATATCTGGCCAACCAATTTGGAACAAGGTATAGCTATAGTCTGTTTTATTTTAGCTGATGGTAAATTGAATCCCTTAGCAACTGGTGTTTTGATACCGGTACGTAGTGGAAATGTATGAATCAACTATACCGGTACTCTGTTTCTTTTCAACTGGCGGTAACTTGCAGAGTTCCCATCAAGATTTCTGTAATTTTGAAGATTTTATAGTGAAATATGGTGGTAATTATATAAACTTGTTCTTATTGTGATGCAGAGACATAGTAGTTTCATATTTTTGCATCAAGTATCGAGAAACTACCGTAGCTGCTAAGGGATGCAATTTATCGTCAGTTGCAAAGAAACAAGAGTTATAGGCTACCGGTATGTCTCTGCGTCGTATTAATGCGAAACTTTCATAATTAACAACATATTCGCTTCAAAATCTATGTAATAGCTGAGAAACCATGATAATAACATGGCAATTTACCATATGCTTAAACAAAAATATAATAGGCCTATAGTTACCGCACGCATTTTGACAGTTTATGCTGGCTCTCTCATTAGACGCTTTTATACAACTGAGGAAGGATCTGTGGGAATTATAAGGGTAAAGACACTCAATTAACCCTGACATAATATACCCTTCCTAATCTGAATAAAGTCGTCTACTAATAGCCAGAAAACAAAATAAATGCGTCTGGCATATTCTAGGGGTTAGGCTAAGCGTTTAATCCTTTCTGTGCCGGCGATGTATTTTTTCATTTATTCTAGCTATATTTAGACGAGTTTATTCAGTTTCAGACATTTCTGTGGTAGTAAAAAGTGCTAAGTGAGAAAGTTCGAAGCCTGTTAGTTGCTGGAGGCCCTTTTCAAACTGAATAAAATCGTCTAATAATTATTATGCTCCTTCCAACAACCAACAATACTCCTAAAATCGATTAATGAAATTTACAAACACATGTGGCAGTCCGTGGACTCGAACCCAGGATGCTCACACCGAAAATCAACACCTTATACATCGCACCACGAAGACAGTTAAAGGTTGGTGGACACTGCCTACGATTTATTATGCAACTTCGAATCCTGCATATCAATCTAAGCATGTACACACATCCCAACTGCAACTCACGTAGGCTATGCATATGTGAATGGAAAGAGCAATATCAGGAATGAAAATAAAGAGACGTCGCCGGTACAGAAGCGTTTAAACTGTTAAACTCAAATATTAAATTTCGCTAGAATCAAATTTGCTCAGAATCCGCTACACAGGATTAGCCTATACCAACTTTGGACATCAACTGTATTGAGACATCTTTTTCATTTTATTCTAGCTAGGCTATATTTGGACGATGTTGTGCAGTTTAGGAGGGATATATGGTAGCTAAAAGGATGCATGGAGATAGTCTGTGGCCTTTTAATTGTTAGACGTCCTCCCTAAGCTGAATAAAGTCGTCTAATAGTTGCCAGAGTACAATAACAAATGTGTCACCGGTACTGAATGTGTTTAAAGGCCAGGGAAAAGAAATTAAATAAATATAGGCCTATACAAAAACAAAACTCCATAGGCTGGCCGCACTCCACAGGTCGCAGGTTGCCAACCTTACTAGGCCTACCCTTATTTACGTTACATAATTATTTATAGATACTTTAAACAAAGCGTAATTTATATTTTTCGATGGGTATGCAATTAAAATAAAGAAATACAATCCAAATACGATTATATAGGCTAAATGCACGATATAGGCTAAGCAAAACAACCTATAAATGCTAAACACAACATAGGCTAGGCCTAATTTTATTTTTCGATGGTAGCCTATGCAATTAAAATATAGAAATAAGATCCAAATATGATGATAAACATGCACTATAAAAGCAAAACAACTTACAAATGTTAAATCAAATAATGACATTTGGATACATAGGTTTTCGGTTGGCAAGCCTGTCGAGTTAGATGGTACACGTGTTCTTTAAGCCACCTCCTCGCTTAAGCCAACAATATATGCATTTAATTACACAATAACAACATATATTATCACTTACCACAGCATATATAATCCTGTATATCCTAAATATGTCAATAGGCCTAGTAGGCTAATCCCAAAATAAGCGAAACCAGGCATTAACTCCTTCAGCACCATGGCCTAATTTGCATCATATTCTGGTTACCATTAGTAGATTTTCTAGGATATAAAAGGATAAAGACGATCTCTGAAAGCCCTCTGAATAACATAGGTCCTTCTTAAACTGCATACAATCATCTAATGTTGCCAGAATCAAAGGTAAAATGGCGCGGTCACCCCACGTAAATAGGCCTAAACCTGAATAAAATGGTCCAAGGTTTGTTCATCACTTACCGTTCATTTCTCTTGTTCTTCAGCCTCCAGGAGAACACATAACACGCCCAGAACAGCAGAACATCTCCTAGACTCGTTCACATCCACACAGAGCTCGGTAATCGCTCTGCTAAGCAGATTTTTTAGCGATTTAAGCGAATAATCCCGCAAGCGTCAACACGATTTCCCTCCGGAACTCCGACTGCCGCTGCCTTAGGCCCTTAGCTCAAGTTTTGGTTTTATATGTTCTAACTTTAGATATTTAATGCGCAAATGAGTCATACATATAATAAAAAATACCACTCTTATTATTCACTGCGAAAAATTACGGTTAAGTGCACGTACTTTCTAAAATTAGGATTATTTACACGAAAAGTTCGACGGTTACGGAAGCAGGAAATAAGGCGGAGAAGCCTGAAGTATTGCCACACTTGTTTATCCTCACATCCCTTGTACTGCAGACTTATATAAAGTTATTTAGAGTGCTTGTAATACTATTTTGGGTGTTAATACTACCTACTGTCACGTATTAGACAGAGGAATAGCCTGTAAGATGCCAAAAAAATACTAATTGTAAATCAAAGTTGAGCATGCCATTCTAAACACTCCCAAGCTATATTGGAAACAGTTTTCTCTCCTCCTGCGAGATATTTTTTTCTGCAGGGTTGATAAGTACTCATATGGACGCTTATAGATTTACTGCAGGGTTGATGAGTACCCATATTGACTCTCGTAAGCCTATCCCACAAATAATGCAAGATGATAGCACTCGCCATCATCCCAGTTCGTTTCAATTGATTGGAGGGCTAGCAGAGGCCTGTTCTCGGACAGTATCATGTCAACAATAATCTCAAAGTAGGCGAAACAACGCATTAAAAGCGAGTAGCCTAGTTTCCCACGTAAATATACACTAAAGAAAATGGTCAACAGTTCAACACTTACCATTTTCTCTTGTTTTCGTCATTGCACAGTACAGTATGACCACTCAGCCCAATTTGACCATTCAGCCCAATTTGACCATTCAGCCCTATTTGATCATTCAGCCCTATTTGATCATTCAGCCCTATTTGACCGTTCAGCCCTATTTGACCACTCAGCCCTATTTGACCGTTCAGCCCTATTTGGCCGTTCAGCCCTATTTGACCACTCAGCCCTATTTGACCGTTCAGCCCTATTTGGCCGTTCAGCCCTAATTTACCATTATGGCCAATTTGTCTGTTCAGCCCATTTTGACCACTCAAACCATATACTTATTATTTCCTCTCTCTCGCCTCGCTCTCTCATTGTGTTCCTATATCACTATCTCCCCCCCCCCTCTCTCTCTCTCATTGTGTGCCTATATTTGTATCTCTCTCTCTCTCTCTCTCTCTCTCTCTCTCTCTCTATAATAAAAGAATTCAGAAATATCGCTCAAGCCCCCTCCACCCTCTTATCATATGCCTCATATCTCTACTCTGGATTTATTTAGGTCTTCTTTAGTATTTTATTGGTGGAGGGAGAGATATATACTGTACTGGTTATATATACTGTATATACTGTATATACTGTATATATATATATAT
>CM064502.1:59199906-59292406 GCA_032716605.1 Paralithodes platypus | reverse complement strand
GCTTGAAATTACACGCCCTTTGATCCTCTTTCAAGATAAATTTGTAAATTTTTCGGTAGAAAAATGTCTCGGCCGAAGGCCGGATCCTCTTAAATTACAGGCTCGCTATCGCTCGCCAGGAAAAAATCGACACCTAAATGGCACGAAAGGTCTTAAAAGTGACATAAATGGGGTGAAAGTTCTTAAAATCGTCAAACTAATGGGACGAACGTCTTAAAATCTCAAAAGCAAAGGGGCTAAACATGAGGGAGAAGGAAGTTCGAAAAAAAATCCCTCAAGTGGAAACCTCCCCTTAACATTTTCCTGCGACATTTCCGGCGAGTCTACTTACTCTTTCTCTCTCTCATTCTCTCCCTCGCTCCCGTCTCTCTCTCCCTCGCTCCCGTCTCTCTCTATTATTATTATATTATTCTATCTCTGTCTGTCGGTATGTGTGTGTGTAGACAGACAGACAGACAGACACACACACACACTTTATCTCTATCTCAATCTCACACACACACTCTCTCTCCACATGGACTAAATTCCAAAACAAAGCGTAGTACTGTATATTTTGCAAGTCGTGGTGGTCTTTTACTCTCTCACACACACACACACACTCACACTCTCTCTCTCCCGCAGACACACACACACACACACTCTCTCTCCGCATGGCCTAAATTCCAAAACACAGTAGTATTTCCAAGTCGAGGTGGTCTTTTATTCAATTGGCCCAGCTATATAATTATTGGGGGGGGGGGGAGGGGGGGGGGCAAAAAAGTTTATAAATATTTCCCCCGCTATAATCCTGCGCTGTGCTAATTATGGTAATCAGGCCCGACCAATTATCATGATTATTGGTAATGAGGGGGGGGGGGAGGGGGGGGGGCAGAAGGGGGGAGATGGTGGAATAATGATGACGTCGATAATAATTGTCACAACATTAGGAGAAATCTTTATTTTTATATATTTATTTTTAATTAATGTATTTATCAAATTTGTGTTTTTTTTAGTTTCCTCCCTAGACCTCCATCAAGCTTAAACAATATACCTCTAAGACCCCCCCCCCCCCCTTCATGATTAATTTGTCCTCCCTAGACCTCCATTAAGCTTAACAAATATATCCCCAAGACCCTCGACCTTCAAGGCGAGTTTTTTCTCCCTAGACCCCCATGAAGCTTGAAAAAATATCTCCAAGATCCTCCTTCAAGATGAGTTTGTGCATTTGTGTCTCTAACAACGTTCATGCCTCACTCAGATACACCACTGTCAAGATCACCAGCCTATAATGTAATGACTTCTGTAGATGCCACTATACCAGGGAAAGTGCAAGGGGATGCATATTGGCCAAGCAAACCCCAAGTCAGGCTACTCGCTATTGGGAATGTCTCTGGAAGTGACTGAAATGTTCACCTCCCTATTCCTAGTCACTGATTTCAACATTCTAACAACCCTCTTCCCCTGTTGCTCCCTCTCTTGCACCAGCTGAATCTATGATTTATGTTTTATGGTTTTGTGTAAATATACCGGTATGTATGTAAAATAGGAGTAGGGTAAAGGAATCCATAGTTACTTTTGTGTATATATATGTATGTAAAATAGGAGTAGGGTAAAGGAATCCATAGTTACTTTTGTGTATATATACCGGTATGTATGTAAAATAGGAGTAGGGTAAAGGAATCCATAGTTACTTTATGGTTTTGTGTATATATACCGGTATGTATGTAAAATAGGAGTAGGGTAAAGGAATCCATAGTTACTTTTGTGTATATATACCGGTATGTATGTAAAATAGGAGTAGGGTAAAGGAATCCATAGTTACTTTATGGTTTTGTGTATATATACCGGTATGTATGTAAAATAGGAGTAGGGTAAAGGAATCCATAGTTACTTTTGTGTATATATACCGGTATGTATGTAAAATAGGAGTAGGGTAAAGGAATCCATAGTTACTTTTGTGTATATATACCGGTATGTATGTAAAATAGGAGTAGGGTAAAGGAATCCATAGTTACTTTTGTGTATATATACCGGTATGTATGTAAAATAGGAGTAGGGTAAAGGAATCCATAGTTACTTTTGTGTATATATACCGGTATGTATGTAAAATAGGAGTAGGGTAAAGGAATCCATAGTTACTTTATGGTTTTGTGTATATATACCGGTATGTATGTAAAATAGGAGTAGGGTAAAGGAATCCATAGTTACTTTTGTGTATATATACCGGTATGTATGTAAAATAGGAGTAGGGTAAAGGAATCCATAGTTACTTTTGTGTATATATACCGGTATGTATGTAAAATAGGAGTAGGGTAAAGGAATCCATAGTTACTTTTGTGTATATATATGTATGTAAAATAGGAGTAGGGTAAAGGAATCCATAGTTACTTTTGTGTATATATACCGGTATGTATGTAAAATAGGAGTAGGGTAAAGGAATCCATAGTTACTTTTGTGTATATATACCGGTATGTATGTAAAATAGGAGTAGGGTAAAGGAATCCATAGTTACTTTTGTGTATATATACCGGTATGTATGTAAAATAGGAGTAGGGTAAAGGAATCCATAGTTACTTTTGTGTATATATACCGGTATGTATGTAAAATAGGAGTAGGGTAAAGGAATCCATAGTTACTTTTGTTATATATACCGGTATGTATGTAAAATAGGAGTAGGGTAAAGGAATCCATAGTTACTTTATGGTTTTGTGTATATATACCGGTATGTATGTAAAATAGGAGTAGGGTAAAGGAATCCATAGTTACTTTTGTGTATATATACCGGTATGTATGTAAAATAGGAGTAGGGTAAAGGAATCCATAGTTACTTTTGTGTATATATACCGGTATGTATGTAAAATAGGAGTAGGGTAAAGGAATCCATAGTTACTTTTGTGTATATATATGTATGTAAAATAGGAGTAGGGTAAAGGAATCCATAGTTACTTTTGTGTATATATACCGGTATGTATGTAAAATAGGAGTAGGGTAAAGGAATCCATAGTTACTTTTGTGTATATATATGTATGTAAAATAGGAGTAGGGTAAAGGAATCCATAGTTACTTTTGTGTATATATACCGGTATGTATGTAAAATAGGAGTAGGGTAAAGGAATCCATAGTTACTTTTGTGTATATATACCGGTATGTATGTAAAATAGGAGTAGGGTAAAGGAATCCATAGTTACTTTTGTGTATATATACCGGTATGTATGTAAAATAGGAGTAGGGTAAAGGAATCCATAGTTACTTTTGTGTATATATACCGGTATGTATGTAAAATAGGAGTAGGGTAAAGGAATCCATAGTTACTTTTGTGTATATATACCGGTATGTATGTAAAATAGGAGTAGGGTAAAGGAATCCATAGTTACTTTTGTGTATATATACCGGTATGTATGTAAAATAGGAGTAGGGTAAAGGAATCCATAGTTACTTTTGTGTATATATACCGGTATGTATGTAAAATAGGAGTAGGGTAAAGGAATCCATAGTTACTTTATGGTTTTGTGTATATATACCGGTATGTATGTAAAATAGGAGTAGGGTAAAGGAATCCATAGTTACTTTTGTGTATATATACCGGTATGTATGTAAAATAGGAGTAGGGTAAAGGAATCCATAGTTACTTTATGGTTTTGTGTATATATACCGGTATGTATGTAAAATAGGAGTAGGGTAAAGGAATCCATAGTTACTTTTGTGTATATATACCGGTATGTATGTAAAATAGGAGTAGGGTAAAGGAATCCATAGTTACTTTTGTGTATATATACCGGTATGTATGTAAAATAGGAGTAGGGTAAAGGAATCCATAGTTACTTTTGTGTATATATACCGGTATGTATGTAAAATAGGAGTAGGGTAAAGGAATCCATAGTTACTTTTGTGTATATATACCGGTATGTATGTAAAATAGGAGTAGGGTAAAGGAATCCATAGTTACTTTTGTGTATATATACCGGTATGTATGTAAAATAGGAGTAGGGTAAAGGAATCCATAGTTACTTTATGGTTTTGTGTATATATACCGGTATGTATGTAAAATAGGAGTAGGGTAAAGGAATCCATAGTTACTTTTGTGTATATATACCGGTATGTATGTAAAATAGGAGTAGGGTAAAGGAATCCATAGTTACTTTTGTGTATATATACCGGTATGTATGTAAAATAGGAGTAGGGTAAAGGAATCCAGTTACTTTTGTGTATATATATGTATGTAAAATAGGAGTAGGGTAAAGGAATCCATAGTTACTTTTGTGTATATATACCGGTATGTATGTAAAATAGGAGTAGGGTAAAGGAATCCATAGTTACTTTTGTGTATATATATGTATGTAAAATAGGAGTAGGGTAAAGGAATCCATAGTTACTTTTGTGTATATATACCGGTATGTATGTAAAATAGGAGTAGGGTAAAGGAATCCATAGTTACTTTTGCCCTTTTGAGACAATGTATTTGTAATCTTTTTGTATTTATGCTATCTCAATAAAGAATACAATAAAATCTCCTGCACTCTTACAGTTTCTTACAGTTTCTTACAGTAGATCCTCTGGAAAAAGGCAAACTATGCCTGTGTATCCAGCTCAGTACCAGTACTTGCACTGCTGCGGTCGTTCACGGTGTTGGCGGCGGCGGTAGCAGACGCAACATTTTTACTATTCTGTATTTTTGTTTTATAATCAAATTTCAAATCTCAAATCTCCTGCACTCCATCCCCTTTACTCCCATATTTGCTTATCACTCTGCCCAAATACTGCCTTCCCTTATCAAGGCTACTCCAACATCCACTACTCTTTCTTGTATTTCTTTCATGACTCCATATACTGAACAACCATGGGGACATCACACACCCTTGATTTAACCCAAATTCAGATCAAAATAACTTGCTCTGTTCAACTTCTACACACACTGCCGCCTTGGCCCCCTCATACATGCTCTTCACCGTTTTCAGCAACTTACCAACTACTCTGTATATTCTCAATACTTTCAACAAACCTTCTCTATCAATTGCTTTCTCCAAGTCCGTGAAGGTAGCATACAACTTCTGTTCCTTCTCCTAATACTTCACAACAATTCTCAAGAAGATCTGGTCTACACAGCCTGTTCCCTTCCTAAACCCACCGTGCTCCTTATCTACCCATTGCTCTGTTACCTCTCTCTCAGTGTAACAAACGTGTGTAATTCTTGTACATGTACAGTGCATTAACTTCTGTGCAAAATTACGTGATGGTGCCAAGTTAAACGCTAGGTAAAATCTCCCTATCTAGGTCAAACAAACTACTGCTACTCGCTCACCCCAATGATGACTCTCACTGGGGAAAGAGTGAGTTAATAGACCAATTCAACCTTGATGAGTGTTAGTTGGGTAGTTAGTCAGAGTTAAGCATGCATAGTCACTAATAATATTTCGAGCACCTATGTTTTTCTATATGTTAATGTGGTTGATGGTTAGTATATACAGTACAGTAGATGAAATGTCTATATATATCAAAGAATAGACAGTATGGTGCTTCCTCAATAAATCAAATATATATTATCATCTCCAGGTTAATTTAGTCTCCCCGATAATCCTCACCCTTTTCTAATAATACAACACAAATATATATCACAGAAAGGGGAGAGAGAGACATTTTTGGTACGAAGCATAGCCTAATCTAATATATTTTTTGTTATCCATTTTTTTCCTCCTCTTTTTATAGCATTGGGTCTTTTTCTCGCTGTTCAGATTTTCGCATTTATATATATATATATTTCTATGGGTGTTCATGTTTTTATTCATATTTCAATTTCGCGCGCAATTTCGGGAGTAATACGGGGTCCAATTTCTGTTTCAATACATAATATTTGTGGACAAGGGTTGGGAAGAGAAATCATGCTGCAGTTAATGCTTTTGTACCAGCGACGTTCTTTTTGTTGTATTTTTGTCTAGCTATATTTAAACGACTATATTCAGTAATAAAAGGGCCTCAATCAAGTAACTGGCTTCCAACTATCTTCATCAAGCCTTTTAACTACCGCAGGTCCTTCCTAAGCTTAAGCTTAGGAAGGACGTTTTACCCGTTAAAAGACAACAGACTATCTCAATTAATCCTTTTAGCTATCATATATCCTTCGTAAGCTTCATAAAATCGTCTAAATGCAGCTGAAATAAAACAAAAAGACGTCGCCGGTACTGTAAGAGTTAGGGATATATATATATATATATATATATATATATATATATATATATATACTGTATACAGGCTATATATATTTTTTTTGTTTGTTAATGGTTAGTAAAACATATAAATATAATAACACTTTCTTTATTTACTTTGCTTCCTTATATACAAATAGTGGTAATTGTTGGGGTGGTAATGGTGGTAGTTGTGGTAGTGATGTTTCTAATGCTTGCAATGCTGTTTTCACAACTACCACTACCACCACCGCCGCCACAACTACCACCACCATCACCACCACAACTACCACCACCACTACCACCTACTAAACATCAACAGTGCATTATTACAAGTATTTACAAGGAGTGCTCTTTAGAATATGTAAACAATAATTAAAGCTATAACTAATTTAAAGCTAACCCAGTTCTAAATTAATATATATATATTATATATATATATATACTTTTCACTCAAGCTCTACAGAACTGGAAGAAACTCTCCATTTTCTATAAACACCGTAGAAAATAGGGGATACCAAAGTATTTCTATATAATCTAGAACACAAACCTCTTCACCTCTCTCCATCATATAACCATTAATGTATTTTAGTTAACACCAGGCGATTGTGACCAAGCTTACTTAGATCGGTGGCAAGTGAGCATGTTTAACTATGAACTACTTTAGAAAGGATGGTTCGAAAGTTAAAGAGTTGAAAAATGCTCTTGTATTTGTTTCCAATTACATGAAACTTGTTTCCCTGTGTTTGTTCAAAGTAGAGTTATCCAGTTCATAGCGACCTAGTACAAACTCACCCAAAAATCGCCTGGGGGTAGCTGAAACTAAACGGAAGAAGGCGTCATCGGATTGAAATGGGAAAAAAAAACTCACTGAAAGGCATACATACTAAACCCTTTCAAGATCCAATATGCGATTCTTCTCTGTTTTCTGGTTATTAATAGACGATTTAATTCAGATTAGGAAGGGTGTATGGACGTCAGAGGGTTAATTGGGATAGTCTTTTCCCTTTTCATGCCCACAGAGCCTTCCTAAGCTGTATAAATTCGTCTACTGATAGCCAGAATAAACTGCCAAATCGCATCATGCTCCTCAAAGGGTTAATCATTGGGAATTACATATACATGGGATATAGGGTACAGGTTTATTTATATATATAGGTTATTTATCTTCATATACTGTATATGTATAAGTCTTCTCGCATTATCATTATAGTAACATATTATTTGGCTACATAAAGGGAGTATTCTTATATAAAAAATACCTAGACTTAAGGGGAGGCTTTTAGTTTGTTTCCTACTCCTCCAGCAATCTTAAAATGTCACCCCCTTGACCCCCTTTCAAGATAAATTTGTACATTTTTCGGTAGAAAAATTTCCCGGCCAAAGGCCGGTTCCTCTTAAATTACAGGCTCGCTATCGCTCGCAAGGATAAAATCGACACCTAAATGGCACGAAAGGTCTTAAAATTGACATAAATGGGACAAAAGTTCTTAAAATCACCAAACTAATGGGGCGAACGTCTTAGAATATCAAAAGCAATGGGACTAAACACGAGATAGAAAGGGATCCAGAAAAAAGGACGTCCCTGGTACTGAATGGGTTAACATCACCAATCCACCAATTAACTTACCAACCTACTTAATTAAATCAATGGAATTATTGAGTATATGTGGCACTCCCAGGATTCAAACCTAGGATACTCCAGCGCACTAACCATTACGCTATCAAGACAGTTAACCCTTTCCCTGCGGGTGACGTTCTGGAACGTCCTGGCAATTTGCAGCACTTTCCAGGCTTTAAAAGAGCCTGTAAAAACCGTAAAAATAGAGTGTCAGTGGGCGGGAGCGTGAGGGGCCCACCTCCGACCCTCAGAGCAACCAGCAGCCCACTGAGGTAGACTGTGTCTCGCGCGGGTCTCTCACTGCCTCTCACAATAGTGTTGCCAAGCGAGCGAGTGCTAACAAATAGCGGGTTTCCCGCGTTTCAATGGTACCGCTGCGGGTGAACCAGGCCACGTACGAGGCCCGTTCTGGTCTCATTTTGAAGCTATTTTCGCCTAGTTTTCGGCAGAATACAGTTCATTTAATGCAGATGCTTGAATAATAATTCAGGAGTGCCTGAATAAGCCCTAAATAGCCCAAAACACACCGGAGAGAAAGTGTTAAAGGTTTAAGCACACGCCTACGATATATCATCCATTCTCGAATACTGGATATTAATCTAAGCCAGTACTTATACCCAACTGCACCATGATAGCCTAATGATTACATGAATGGAAGGGGTAATTGACCACTTACGAGTTTTGGTCTATAAGGAAGTTGGAGCCGTAGACATTGACAGTAAACAGAAATACAATAGTAATGTAGGTTTTCTATTGGCTAAAGAGTATGTTGAATTGGGTTTTATGTATTTATATAATTATGTACCAAAACCGTGTTATAGCTGGTTATTCTGCTAAATATCGATGTCTACAACTCCAACTTCCTTATAGAACGAAACTCGCCAGTGGTCAGTTGATGGGGCCTTAATCTCAAAGGAAGGCCTCGCTAGGACTCAAGCATCAAGATATCTGTTTAGTACTTCATACAAGAGATATCCAGAATCAGTTTTTCCTTCTTCCTATGACTTAAATGTTTCAAACTTCGTGCGTCCAGGCATTTTGGCTCGAAAATTCCTTGATGTTGGCCCTGTCACTCTTTCAACTCTGGGGGAGGCACTCGCTACAGACAGTTCTGCCTTTTGTCTCCCTCACTCACATAGAAAAAACAAATATTTCTTCCTTTGCTAATAAACAGATAAATTAGATATATATTTTTGTTTTTATTATTCATAAAAGTCTGCATATTTTGTCATGTTGAAGGGGGGTCACCTGCTTTTTTTCTCTCATTTTCTCTTTTTCTCTGGCTTGTATCCATTCGGCCCCATTCAACCTACTGTTTTAAGACGTTTATCCCCATTCAGGTGTCGACTTCTTCCTGACGAGCGATAGCGAGCCAGCATTGTATGAAAAAATCCGGCTTTGCCGGAGAAATTTTTCTGGCGAAATTTTTTACAAATTTAGCCTGCTCTCAAAACATTTTTACAAAAATATGCTGGCTCGCCACAGCTCGTCAGGAAAAAATCGATACTGGGATGGGAATAAACGTCTTAAAACAGTAGGCTGAATGGGGCCGAATGGATACAAATCAGAGAGGGAGAGAGAACAAAAAAACGAGGTGAGCCCTCTTAAAATAAACTTGGACAAGTTGACAGACTGAATATAAACACCATATGAGGAGGAGGAGCACTTTATTGACACCATATGAGGAGGAGCACTTTATTGACACCATATGAGGAGGAGCACTTTATTGACACCATATGAGGAGGAGCACTGTATTGACACCATATGAGGAGGAGCACTTTATTGACACCATATGAGGAGGAGCACTTTATTGACACCATATGAGGAGGAGCACTTTATTGACACCATATGAGGAGGAGCACTTTATTGACACCATATGAGGAGGAGCACTTTATTGACACCATATGAGGAGGAGCACTTTATTGACACCATATGAGGAGGAGCACTTTATTGACACCATATGAGGAGGAGCACTTTATTGACACCATATGAGGAGGAGCACTTTATTGACAACATTCCCCAGATAGTCTCTTCACTTTATTATGGCTATTATCAGGTGATTTTATACAGCCTAGGAAGGGTCTGTGGGAATGATGAGGGTATAGACTATCTCAACCCAACCCTCTGACTTCCACATACCCTTCTTCCTCATGTTTAGCCCCATTAGTTTTAAGATTTTATGACGTTCCTCTCAATAGTTTAGTGATTTTAAATCCTTTCGCCCCATTTCTTTGTCAATATTAAGACTGTTCGTGCAAATTAGGTGTCGATTTTTTCCTGGACAGCGAAAGCGAGACTGTTCTTTAAGAGGTACCTTCGGCCGGTAAATATTTCTATCGAAAAATGTACAAATTTATCTTGAAAGAGGGTCTTAGGGAGGATGTTTTTGAAGCTTGATGGAGGTCTAGGGAGGAAACTAAAGAACTTAAAAGACAATATATAATTAAGCCAATAACTACGCCTATCCCCTCTTAAGTGGGTTCAATGGGGGGGTTTAAATTTGCGGAGAGTTCGATTATATGCTGGAGAAGTTTTGAAGAGAGAGCGAGAGAGTGATAACAACAAAATTCAGTGTCAAAATTACTGTTTATCAATTTACTGTATATTCATAAATAATTGTAAAATAACTAATTGAATACAAAATATTAATATAAATAATAATAATAATAATAATAATAATAATAATAATAATAATAATATCAACAACGATAACAATAATGATAATAATAATAATAAAAATGTCGGTCGCATTCTTCCCTATGAACGCTTTGTTTTGGCAGAATACGATCGTCTTTTGTTTCCTTCCAATAGACGTAAAGGATACAAAGCCTCTTCCATAGACAGTCAATGGAGAAATTTATATATGGGTTTTGTATATATGCATTATCATTGTGTGTTTTATCATCATCTATCTATCTATCTATCTATTGCCGGACGCCTTACTCCCCTTACGAGGGTGGCCATACACAGAATGCCCCCAAGCGGACCTATTCCCTGTGAGAGGGACAACCCGAGCCAGTTTAGTGAAGGACTTACAGGATTGACCACTTAATTTAGGATCCGTCCGACTCCGAGGCCCTCTGTGTATCTTGTTAGCACAATTTTTCTACAGTGGTGTTCGGCTAATCCATCCACTAACCTGCCTTACCCTTAGGTAAGCAGTACGGATTTGTATCAGGTTTACTCCCGTAGACAGGTTGCCAACCAAGGTTGACGAGTCCCATCCACCCGGATTTGTATAAGGAAGTCTCCCCTAGATGAGTTGCCGACCAAGGCTAACAGGTCCCATCCATCATAATTGTTGGTTAATGGATGGATATATATGTGGGTTTCTATGCATTATAATCAGCATTCTTTATCATAACTGTCTTGATGGTGTAATGGTAGAGTTCTGTAGAGATGTCCTAGGTTCGAATCCTGGGAGAATCACACACTTTCATTAATTACATTTGGGGTGTTATTGGTGTTAAGGACAATGTTAAAAATATTATCAAGATCGTTATTAGCCGTTTCAGCACGGTGATGATTTTTTTAGACCTTTCGCCCCATTTTTCGTGCCTTTTTCATTATTATCATCCTCACCATTAACATCATCACAATTATCATCACTATAATTATAATCATAATTATCATCAATATCATCACAATTATCATTACTAGCATCATTATAATCATTATCATCACCACTATCATCACCACTATCATCATCACCATCATCTCTATCATCACCACTATCATCATCACCACTATCATCATCATCTCTATCATCACCACTATCATCATCACCATTATCATCATCACCATCATCTCTATCATCACTATCATCATCTCTATCATCATCACCATCATCTCTATCATCACTATCATCATCACCATCATCTCTATCATCACTATCATCATCACCATCATCTCTATCATCACCACTATCATCATCACCATCATCTCTATCATCACCACCATCATCTCTATCATCACTATCATCATCACCATCATCTCTATCATCACTATCATCATCACCATCATCTCTATCATCACCACTATCATCATCACCATCATCTCTATCACCACTATCATCATCACCATCATCTCTATCATCACTAGCATCATCACCACTATCATCATCACCATCATCTCTATCATCACTATCATCATCACCATCATCTCTATCATCACTAGCATCATCACCACTATCATCATCACCATCATCTCTATCACCACTATCATCATCACCATCATCTCTATCATCACTAGCATCATCACCATCATCTCTATCATCACTAGCATCATCACCATCATCTCTATCATCACCATCATCTCTATCACCACTATCATCATCACCATCATCTCTATCATCACTAGCATCATCTCTATCATCACTAGCATCATCACCATCATCTCTATCATCACTAGCATCATCACCATCATCTCTATCATCACTAGCATCATCACCATCATCTCTATCACCACTATCATCATCACCATCATCTATATCATCACTAGCATCATCACCATCATCTCTATCATCACTAGCATCATCACCACCATCTCTATCATCACTATCATCATCTCTATCATCACTAGCATCATCATAATCTGTCTACCAGGTTATAAATACCGGGATTTCCATGAACATCTACTTTAATCCGAACAGAGAGAAGTCGAGGAAATAATTATATATACAGTATAGATATAGATAGATGTAGATACATTATTAGATGGATAAATTGATAAAATAAATAGGAACAGATTGTTAGAAATAGATACAACGAGAAGATATAAACAAATAGATACACATGGGTAAAGAAAGAAAGATAGATAGATAGATAGATAGATTAAAAACAGATATACAGAAATAAATCCATAGAATAAAGGCATTCCACATTTTAAGCTCCAAATCGGCCTCAAAACCATATTATTTCAAACTAACCATAAAAAAAGTCTAAGAAAACTATTATCGAGAAATTCAAAAAAGAAAAAGATTATTATATCGTCAAAATCATCCCAACTTCCCGTTTTCCATCCATGACCATATCTTCGTTTTCTTTAAGGGTATTCTTTTGTAAACTTGAGGGAGAATAGGAAAAGGGACAAAGTTGGTATTGAGAATGGCGATGTATGTTGTATTTCCAGATCTCTTTAACTCTCTCTCTCTCTCTCAACTATATGAGTTTCTTCAATTTCTTTAGCTTATTCCTGCCTTAAAAAAAATATCTACGTCTCAAATATTCTTCAAAGTCAAATTGCCTGTCTCTTAATTTTATCCAATAATATTTCCATTCTTCCTACTCTCTCTCTCTCTCTCCTTGGTTTTCTTATCTAACGTGTCTTTCAGCTTTATTTTTGTCATAATTTATCTGGGCTACAGTATTTGTTATATAAAAATCCCACTGTTTCTTTGGCTTATACCATTACTTTTCTCTCGCAATGTCTCTCTCTCTCTCTCTATGTGTGTGTGTGTGTGATTCTATTCCTTCCCCCCCCCCCTCTATCTATCTATCTATCTCTCTCTCTACTAATTTAATATCTAACCAGGGTTCCCTCATGTTCCTTCCCCTCTGATCTCCCTCTTTTTATTTTCGCTCTCTCTCTCTCTCTGTATGTCTGTGCTTTTCGTTCTTCTCCTATTTCCCTTCTTATTATTAGGCTCTCACTTCATCCCTTCCTTCTCTCCTCCCCTTCCATATATCTCTCCCTCTTTCCTTCCATTCTTCCCCTCCCTCTCTTTCTTTCCTCCTCCTCCCCCCCTCATCCTATCTTTCTCCCCTCCCCCCCTGCCTTCCTTCTCCTCTTCTATCCTTCATTCCATCTTCCCTTCCTTCCTATCATTTCTTCCCTCATCCTCTCCTTCCTTCCCTTCTTCCCTCCTACCTCCCTCTCTCTTTCCTTCCTTCTCTCTCCTATTCCCTATCCTCCTCCTCTCTTACCCCCCTTCCTCCCTCCTCCTTTCCCCCTCTCATTCCTTCCATCTCTCCTTCCTCCCTTGCCTCTCTCCCCCTTCCCTCTCACCCTCCTCTCTCCTTCCTTCCTTCCTCCCTCCCTCCCTCCTCTCTCCTTCCTTCCTTCCTCCCTCCCTCCCTCCCTTCCTTCCATCTCTCCGTCCCAGGTCCCTTCAGATATCCATAATTTTTCGGAAAGTTTGAGAATCGAGTCTTTTGTCTCTGCGGAGGTCTTTGAAAACCTTAAAATGGAGGCGAAACAGACAGAGGGAGGGTGGGTGGGGGAAGAGCTTGAGAGAGAGAGAGAGAGAGAATGGCTAAAATTTCCAGAATATTGCTGGATTTAAAATGCTAGAAGTATAAATGTGCCTCTAGATTGAAATAAACACATCTTGACCTAGCAGAAAAGTAGCAAAATTGGCAACACCGAGTCCTATTTGGGACGCGCCGAGCCATCCCTTTATTAACATCGGGTTGTGTAATCGATTTCTCATTTTTCCAACCCATATTTCTCGTAATTTTTCTATAGTCTTTCCATACATTAAAGCTCGTTTCATCTTAGGGATAAATAGTGCTATAATAGTGCTATAATACCGTCTTTATGTACATTGTTATTTATGATTTAAGGCTTATTGCAACCAGTCTATTTATGATTTAAGGCTTATTGCAACCAGTCTATTTATGATTTAAGGCTTATTGCAACCAGTCTATTTATGATTTAAGGCTTATTGCAACCAGTCTATTTATGATTTAAGGCTTATTGCAACCAGTCTATATCTTTAAGGCTTCAGGTATACACGAGTAATAAGCCCATTTCATTATAAGGGCAGAATATACAGTATATACCTACCTATATCCACCTATTTAATACCCTTGATATTATAAAGGTGTAGAGATATTTTGGGATGCATGCGTATAATGGATGCTTCCTTAGGCCAATCACACATACTGTACATGCGAAACGTTGTCAATAAAGTGCTCCTCCTCATATGGTGTTTAAGATCATCCTGTCAACATATTGGAGTTTATCTGTTATCGTACACATAGTATTGCACAATGAGGAGCATAGTATAAGGCTCACGAACTATTATGCGCGCCTGTACTACTACCACTACTACTATTAACTCCTTGAGGATCCAGGACGCACACATTTTCTGTTTTTTGGCTATCATTAGACGACTGTAATCAGATTAGGAATGGTATATGGAAGTCAGAGGGTTGATCAAGATAGCCTTTACCCTTGCCATTCCCACAGATCCTTCCTAAGCTGTATATAAACGTCTAATGATAGCCAGAATATACTGCTAAAACGTGTCATGTCCTCAAGGGGTTAATTAAGGGGAGATATCCACCTGGAGGATTTTTTTCTGAACCTCTTTCTCCCTCGTGTTTAGCCCCATTGCTTTTCTAATTTTAAGACGTTCGCCCCATTATTTTGATGATTTTAAGAACCCTCGCCCCATTTCTGTCAATTTTAAGACCATTCGTGCCATTTAGGTGTCGATGTTTTCCTGGCGAGCGATAGCGAGCCTGTAATTTAAGGGGAATCGGCCTTCGGCCGGGACATTTTTCTACCGAAAAATGTACAAATTTATCTTGAAAGGGGGTAAAGGGGGAGTAATTTTAAGCTTGATGGAAGTCTAGGGAATGAACTAAAAACCTCCCCTTAAAGAGCTAGGGTATTGGGCAGTAGCAAACCTATCAATGTGTTAACGACGGTCAAGCTTATAATATATTTTACAGCGGTTACCCCTTAAGTCGGTGTCACACGAGCGCTTTATCCGAGTCCGAGTATCCGAGTCACTTTATCGGAGTCACAGTATCCGAGTCTCAGTATCCAAGTCACAGTACCCGAGTCACAGTATCGGAGTCACAGTATCCGAGTCTCAGTATCCGAGTCACAGTATCCGAGTCTCAGTATCCGAGTCACAGTATCCGAGTCACATTATCGGAGTCACAGTATCCGAGTCACATTATCGGAGTCACAGTATCCGAGTCACAGTATCCGAGTCACAGTATCCGAGTCACAGTACCCGAGTCACAGTATCCGAGTCACAGTATCCGAGTCACAGTATCCGAGTCACAGTATCCGAGTCTCAGTATCCGAGTCACAGTATCCGAGTCTCAGTATCCGAGTCACAGTACCCGAGTCACAGTATCGGAGTCACAGTATCGGAGTCACAGTATCCGAGTCAAAAAGTAGCTAAAATCGAGTCTATCATCAGTCAATTTTGTCTTTCATTATGCCTGTACTTCGTATATGTTACAGGGAATCTGTGTAACTAGGGATTTCACAAAATCCCTAGGGAATTCGTTACATAAAATCAGATATATGCTCAGAATTCTACATTATTATTATTACAGTATTTCAAGTTCATAAGGACTTCTAGTTGTGTACAGTCCAATTTAAAACAAGAATAAACATCAAAATCAATCAAATTAGTATGATAATGTAGTGTTGGGGTTTAGTAGGGAATCTCAACAATATCAAAATACTATGATAACTCGTAGTGGATTCAAGACTCCGATACCAGTAGCCGATAAAGTAGCTCGCGTGACGCTGGCTCGAGATAATATATACTTACAAAGGGGCGGATACAAGCTAAATACAGCGGGCTAAAGGTTACTAGAGTCTATATAACCGGTGTGTCACAGGGAGAATATTGGCGGAGGAAGGTATCGGAGTCACGTATGCCGAGTCAACGTATACAATAGCCTGTTTAATTTCAACTGAGGGTAAATGACTAAGTTTTCAATCTTGGTTACTCGGCTGTTACGTTGATTTTGTAGCGAAATGCTTTGGTAATTATGAAAACTAGGCATCAATAGGAGGCAAAAACATAGCAGATTTAAATTTTTCCAGTAAGTATCGAGAAACCAGTTGCTAAGGGATTCAATTTATCATCAGCTGGAATAAAACCGACTACCGTATATCATCCAAAAATTTAGCAGAATGAATATAAACATCATTTGAGGAGAAGCACTTTATTGGCAACGTTTTACCTATAGATACTTTGCAACATATACCCAGACTCGGACACCAAGACTCCGCTAACATTTCCCGTGTGACAACAGCTTAACCCCTTCTGTACCCGCGACGTCCTTTTAACTTTATTCTGGCTACTATTAGACGATTTTTCTCAGCTAATAAAGGGCCTCCAGCAACTTCCAGGCTTCGAACTATCTCACTTAACCACTTGGCGGGTGCCCAACCCCGAAAGGGGTTGAAATAGGGAAGCTATCCCCCCGCCAAAGGCGGCTTTCTAGGGCCTTTCCTAGCTGATGCTGAGAGGATTGGGTTCTAGTCATGTGGTGATGGGCTGGTCTATCAGAGTGAGAACTGAGCGATCTCTGGCATACCCATAGCTTACTCTGACTGTTCCTTTTACTTATATATTTTCTAGATCTCAAGTGACGGCGTCTCTTCCGTGGATTGACCTCCCAATCTACCAAGATTGGAAGCCAAAGCGTCACATTTTTCCTTTGCCCCTCAACTTTCTCTTCATAATTGCTGAGGGGCACAGGGCCCTGGGTGGGGCTTTGGTTTCCTGGGCGTTTCCGCGGCCTCCTCAGCTCTCCGCCATGGAGTGGCTTCGGTCACCCAGGCTTTATTGTGGTCGGCAGGGAGGGTACTGTGAGGGCGCTCGGTTATGGCCTTGGCCTTGCTCGGGGCCTTGGGGCTGTTCGGCCAGGCAGCTTGGGGAACGACAACAACAACAGCAACCATTTTTACTACCACAGATCCTTCTTAAACTGCATAAAATCGTCTAAATATAGCTAGAGTAAGAAGTAAAAGACGTCGCCAGTACAGACAGCAGCTTAAGGGGACATTCGTATCAATCGGCAAGGGTAACATACGGCACGGTCATTTACAATAAGTCTCCCGCGGCGTTTTACTCATATAATTCAGTCCAAATTTTCTGAACACACTCATGGGCTGAACCTGTAACTGTCTTGATGGTGTAATGGTTAGAGCGTGTAAGTTCTGTATGTGGCGTCGTGGGTTCGAATCTTGGGTTAGCGAGTAAATATAAAATAAATGGAAATAAAATGTACCTGCATATTCAACATCATTAACATTAGTGTGTATTCTTTTTCATTCTTTCTTTACATTTTTTGTTTTCAATATTTGTGCTTTCTGGAAATTTAAGCTGAAAAATATGAGGAAAAACCCCGCGAAAGACCTTATCGTTAATGACCTTTGTCCCTTAACCCATTCTCTACCAGCGACGTTTGGTATGCATTATTCTAGCTAGATTTAGACGATTTTATGAAGCTTAGGAAGGTGCTGTGGTAGCTAAAAGGGTCGATTTGAGATAGTTCCAAGCCTTATAATTGCTAGAGATTCTCCCTAATCAGAGTACAATCGATTAGTAGTAACCAGAAACAAATTAATGGGATGGTGACGTCTTTTTATTATATTCCATCATTATTTAGACTATTTAGACTATTTAGACTATTTAGACTATTTAGACTATTTAGACTATTTAGACTATTTAGACTATTTAGACTATTTAGACTATTTAGACTATTTTATTCAGTTTAACAAGAGCCTCAAGCGTGTAACAGGCTTCCAACTATCTCACTTAAGGGGAGATTTCCACTTGAGGGATTTTTTTCTTTACCCCTTTCTCCCTCATGCTTAGCCCCATTGTTTTTTAGATTTTAAGACATTCGCCCCATTAGTTTGGCGATTTTAAGAACTTTCACCCCATTTATGTCACTTTTAAGACCTTTCGTACCATTTAGGTGTCTATTTTTTCCTGGCGAGCGATAGCGAGCCGGTAATTTAAGAGGAACCGGCCTTCGGCCGGGACATTTTTCTATCGAAAAATGTACACATTTATCTTGAAAGGGAGTCAAGGGGGTGTAATTTCAAGCTTGATGGAAGTCTAGGGAACACACTAAAAACCTCCCCTTAACCCTTTTCACTGCCACAGATCCTTCCTAAACTCCACAAAATCGTCTAAATATAGCTAGATTAAAATGTAAAAAAGGCGTCGACGGTACGGAAGAGGTTAATTATTAAAGGCGGTATCACACGAGCGCTTTTTCACTCAACATTTATCCTCAACACTGGTCTGGCAGCTTAGGAGGTCAACCATTACAATATTTCGGTCACCTAAAAAAAACAAAAAAACAAAAACAAAAAAGTCTAGTTTCCGATACCAGTGCAAAATATTCCAGAAATGTTGATCATTGAATGTTGACTATAAAAGCTCTCGTGTGATACCGGCTTAAGGAGAGGGTTAATTGAGCCCTTATAAGTTTGAGGGTTAGTTAATGTGTATCGTTAATGGCCCTTAAGGGGAGATTTCCAGTTGAGGGATCTCTTTCTGGACCCCTTTCTCCCTCATGTTTAGCCCCGTTGCTTTTGAGATTTTAAGACGTTTGCCCCTTTAGTTAGGTGATTTTTGAACTTTCCTCCCATTTCTGTCAATTTTAAGACTTTTCGTGCAATTTAGGTGTAGATTTTTCCTGGCGAGCGATAGCGAGCCTGTAATTTAAGAGGAACCGGCCTTCGGCCGGGAAATTTTTCTGCCGAAAAATGTACACATTTATCTTGAAAGGGGGTCTAGGGGATCTAATTTTAAGCTTGCTGGAAGTCTAGGGAACAAACTAAAAACCTCCCCTTAAGATGGGCCGGTTTTTCCCTATTAATTAATGTATTCCACCACACTCCAAGGGGCTTCTCCGGGGTGTATGTTGTGGTGGTGGCGTAACCCCTCCTCCCCTGGGGGTGATCAGCTGTGGTGCCCCACCTGGGTGGTCAGTCTGGTGAGGGCTGGAGGCAGAGTCAAGGCTACCACCAGGGCTTGTAGGGCCAGGGATAGTGGGTTGCCTACGTCACCCACGGAGAAGTACAAGGTTAGTTGGTTAGTACAAAGGAAATCAAGCAACAACAGATCTAGTGACCCTTCTAGGTTGCTTAGTAAATACTATAGGTTTGAGTCCCGAAGGGAAGAATGAAAACCTAATATTTAGTAGTGGCCCCGGAATCATTGACGAACTGCCTTACTGGCTTAACAAAGTTATGGCCTCTCTTTGAACTCATGGCTCGCCATTTCAAATGTCCCGTTTGAAATGGCGAGCCATGAGTTCAAAGAGAGGCCATAACTCTGTTAAGCCAGTTCGTCAATGAAGGAGGAGCCACTAATAAATATAGAAAATAGGTAGATAGATAGATAGCGTGTTAGACAGATTGATAGATACAAACTAGGTAGGTAGGTGGGTATAGAGGTCGGTAGGTAAGTGGGTGTGGGCAGGTCGGTAGGTAGGTAGAGAGATACATGGATAGATTAATGCTATATACTATACTATGATATGCTATGATATGCTATGATATGCTATGTTATATTATACCATGCTATGTTATTGTATACTATGATATGTTATACCATGACGTGATATGCTACATTAAGCTATTTTACGCTACTTATATATCTACCTGCACTGTAGAAGAAGGAACCGAAGCCAGTCCTCTCCAAGACCTCGAGGTACGTAGAGGCATGAGTCACTATACCCATCACATCCGACGTACAGTTGATCACCAGGTTGTTATGGGTCATCTGGCGGTTCAGTCGCAGCTCCAGGCGGATCTGGGTGTTACGGACCCCACGATAGCTCCCCGGCCAGTCGATCATCTTGGTGACTCGTGAGGTGGCCAACTGGGAGAATAGAAGGGCAAGGTAAATTACTACTATATACATCTTTGCTGATTACATATATCCTGAGTTTTAAACACCCACAATTGCTTCTGGGACAGTGTGGTGATGTCGACAGATATAAACCCTTTGAGACTCAGAACACGATTCACATTTTTTGTAGCATATCTAAAATGAAATTATATGACATGGATTACTTTACATATAATGTAGCATTAGCACAAGTATAGCAGCGTTATGGTCTGTTTACTTACATTGACGACATGACCATTGATGTAGAAGCGTAGTTTGGCTGGTGGTCTGGCGTCTCTGGCGGTACAAGTAACGTTCAACAGATCACCAACCCGGTACTGCACCCCGCTCAGGCCACTCAGTTCAGGGGCTTCAGGAATCACTGAAGAGGGCGGGAAATGGAAGACTTAATTTTAATTTAAGAACAAGTTGGCTGTAATTGAGGCAGTGTGAGCATTAATTTGAGGGAAATGTAAGATGGAGTTATATTTTGGAGTTATATTGCATCTAGTTTGTATACACCATAGGTTAGTGGTCAAGATCTATGGCCTAATTGATGCGGTCTTTACCACCATGCACTCCCTGCTCAAGAGCTGGGCTAGGGTGGGTGCCCTGATGATCAGGGACTTAAGGGGAGGTTTCCACTCGAGGGATTTTTTTCTGGATCCCTTTCTCCCTCATGTTTAGCCCCATTGATTTTGAGATTTTAAGACGTTCGCCCCATTAGTTTAGCGATTTTAAGAACTTTCACCCCATATTAAGACCTTTCGTGCCATTCAGGTGTCAATTTTATCCTGGCGAGCGATAGCGAGCCTGTAATTTAAGAGGAACCGGCCTTCGGCCGGAAATTTTTTCTACCGAAAAATGTACAAATTTATCTTGAAAGGGGGTCATGGGGGTGTAATTTCAAGCTTGATGGAGGTCTAGGAAACACTAAAAACCTCCCCTTAAGTGAATAATTGCCACAGATTGCTAGACCACACCGTCCACCAACAGGACTGATGTCTGCCAATAACACACACTGGCTGGCCCGAGACTCGAACCGTCAACCTCATAGTTTGCAGGTGAGTGCTCTACCAACCCGCTACAGCCTGTGGCCTAATTATAAAGAATAAACTTCTACTTACCCACGACCGTCATATTCCTGTTCTTGAAGTCTGATCTGAAGCTGGGCGCCTCTGACATGACCTCACACCGATACTCCCCTTCAGAGTCCAGCCGCAACTCTCTTAAGGTTACCACTCGCTCGTCACTCTGGTCCAGCTGAGAGGGTGAGAAATTGGATGTGAGATTGAGTGCATGAGTGGGTTACGTCCGATATATAGCTGGGAGCCGTTGACATGACTTCACAGCGATACTCCCCCTCACGGGCCCGTCACACATTGATGACTTAGTCCCGCCAGACCAGGACCTGAATGATGATGATGATGATGATAATGATGATGATTACGATAAAGAAGATAAATTTACTGATCATTATAACTAAAATGATGATAATGACGATGGTGTCAAAATAAAATATATCATAAAAAGACAGACAGACAGACAGACATAGAAACAGAACTGATATCTCCTTTCCATGTAAACAATTAGGGGAAGATTAATATACTGCATAATGTTGAGCGAGAGAGAGAGAGAGAGAGAGAGAGAGTGAGAGAGAGAGAGAGAGAGTGTGTGTGTGAGAGCATTAAGGGGAGATTTCCACTTGAGGGATTTTTTTTCTTGACTCCTTTCTCCCTCATGTTTAGCCCCATTGTTTTTCTAATTTTAAGACGTTTGCCCCATTATTTTGACGATTTTAAGAACTTTCAACCCATTTCTGTCAATTTTAAGACCTTTCGTGCCATTTAGGTGTCAATTTTATCCTGGCGAGCGATAGCGAGCCTGTAATTATTATGTTCCTTCCAACAACCAACAATACTCCTAAAATCGATTAATGAAATTTACAAACACATGTGGCAGTCCGTGGACTCGAACCCAGGATGCTCACACCGAAAATCAACACCTTATACATCGCACCACGAAGACAGTTAAAGGTTGGTGGACACTGCCTACGATTTATTATGCAACTTCGAATCCTGCATATCAATCTAAGCATGTACACACATCCCAACTGCAACTCACGTAGGCTATGCATATGTGAATGGAAAGAGCAATTAATGGGGCCTTAACCACTTAGGGAAGTCCTCTCGATAAATTACTCCTGAACCAATATCAATTATTATGTTCCTTCCAACAACCAACAATACTCCTAAAATCGATTAATGAAATTTACAAACACATGTGGCAGTCCGTGGACTCGAACCCAGGATGCTCACACCGAAAATCAACACCTTATACATCGCACCACGAAGACAGTTAAAGGTTGGTGGACACTGCCTACGATTTATTATGCAACTTCGAATCCTGCATATCAATCTAAGCATGTACACACATCCCAACTGCAACTCACGTAGGCTATGCATATGTGAATGGAAAGAGCAATTAATGGGGCCTTAACCACTTAGGGAAGTCCTCTCGATAAATTACTCCTGAACCAATATCAATTATTATGTTCCTTCCAACAACCAACAATACTCCTAAAATCGATTAATGAAATTTACAAACACATGTGGCAGTCCGTGGACTCGAACCCGGCTTTCAGCCGGGAAATTTTTCTACCGAAAAATGTACATATTTATCTTGAAAGGGGCTCAAGGGGGTGTAATCTTAAGCTTGAAGGATATCTAGGAACCAAACTAAAAACCTCCCCTTACCGTGTGTGCATAATTATGGTAGAGAAACTGAGAGAGAGTAAGTGTGTGTGCGTGCGTGCATGTGAGTGTTTGATAGAGAAACAGAGAGAGAGAGAGAGAGAGCTAGCGTACAATTTTGCACTGCTTTATTGAGAGAAAGATATATATATATATATATATATATATATATATATATATATTGTATATATAGTATAAGTGCGTGAGAGAGAAAGAGAGAGAGAGAGTGAAAATGTTTGTCGATTCACTGGATCTGGGAAGCTTATGAGATACGACGCAATTTAGTGAGGCAGAATGATTTTTGTTGACTTTTGCTGGACGCCAGTATATTCAGTACATATACTGTATATATATATATATATATATATATATATATATATATATATATATAATATACATACATATTGTGCATAATATGGGTTCGATGATGTTTATGAAGTTGTAGAGATTCACAGCTATAAACTTCTTTGTTATATTATTTTGGACTGTATCCCTTTACTTTAGGGGGGGGGGGGGGCATAGGAATAGAAACTTGTAGACAGATATATTAATAGGACTGCATCTAGTTTGACAATACCCTTTTACTCACCTCAACATCGACGCCGGGCAGATTGTGGTCGAGCTTAATAGTGGGTTCGTTCTTGGGGACGAAACTGTAGAACTGCTCGTTGTTCTTGTACCAGCGGATGGAGTAGAATCCGTGCGACCCGACGGCCCAGTGGCACTCGAGGCGGGCGGGGCGACCCACTATACCCGGCTGGGGTATACTGATGCTGTGGACCTTCACCGCCAACGCTGTACCTAGTTGGATGTACGGGTGGACTGAGTGGGCGGAAGGGAGGGGGTCGCAGGTAGTGGTGATATTGGAATTGATGGTGGGGTAGTGGTGGGGTTAATGGTGGCAGCGGTGTGATTGATAATGGGAAGAAGGAAAGTGGTGGGAAGGGAGGTGGTGGCAGTGGAGGGAAGGGAGGTGATGGCAGAGGGGGGGGGGGTTATGGTGGTAATGTGGGGGTTGATGGTGGCAGGGGGGGGGGGGGGAGAAGGGAGGTGGTGAAGTGGTGGGATTGATGATGGTGGTAGTGGTGGATTGATAATGGTAGCAGTGGAGGATTGACAATGGTGGCAGCGGTGGGATTGATAATGGTGGCAGCGGTGAGGTTGATAGAGGGGGGAAGGGAGAGGCGGTGGCAGTGTGGTGGTGTGATTGGTAGTGGTGGCAAAATAGGGATTGAGTTAATGGAAGAAATTAGAGATAATGGGCATGGTGATGGTGGTAGTGTTGTGATTGTAAAGGTGGTGGTTATGGTGAGGGTAGGGAGGTGGTGGGAGTATTGGGATTGGTAAGGTTGTAACAAATGGTGGTATTGGATTGGTGAGTAAAGTTTAATGAATGATTTAGTGATGAATAAACATAGATTGATAGAAACAAAGACATTTATTGATAGATTCAGAAAAGAATATTGTAACGAATACATAATTTAATACATTTTATTCATGTGTATATATTTTAACAGATAAATGATTATTACATATACACATATATAAAAGATAGATAGATAGATAGATAGATAGAGAGAATGTGTGTGTGTGTGTGTGTGTGAGAGAGAGAGAGAGAGAGAGAGCAAGTGTGTGTGTGTGTGTGTGTGAAAGAGAGAGAACGCGGTTATATAAAAACATTTACCATTTAAAAAGGAAAATATTGCCAAACAAGCAAATCAAGCAACATTAAGCAGCAAAAAAGAGCCAGAATTAAGATACAAAATAGAATAAAAGATAAACAGAAATAATGAATAAAGATAGAATGAGGGGAATGGGAGGAATGGAGGTAAAGGAGAGGAAGGGAAGGAAGGAAAGAAGCAAAACAAGCAATAAACAACATGTAAACAGCCAAGCAACAGCAATTAAGCAACATATAGCAAAGCATTTATGGGGAGATTATATATTTGTGTATTTATATATTATATTTATTAATTAATTAAATATATAATTTGGATCACATAATTATATCCTTTCATTAATTTGGATCACATAATTATATCCTTTAATTAATTTGGATCACATAATTATATCCTTTCATTAATTTGGATCACATAATTATATCCTTTCATTAATTTGGATCACATAATTATATCCTTTCATTAATTTGGATCACATAATTATATCCTTTAATTAATTTGGATCACATAATTATATCCTTTAATTAATTTGGATCACATAATTATATCCTTTAATTAATTTGGATCACATAATTATATCCTTTCATTAATTTGGATCACATAATTATATCCTTTAATTAATTTGGATCACATAATTATATCCTTTCATTAATTTGGATCACATATATGCTTTCATTAATTTGGATCACATACTTTCATTAATTTGGATCACATACTTTCATTAATTTGGATCACATACTTTCATTAATTTGGATCACATACTTTCATTAATTTGGATCACATATATGCTTTCATTAATTTGGATCACATATATGCTTTCATTAATTTCATTGGAGGTGTTTGGTGGTGTAGTAAAATTAATAAAAAATATATTATATATATATATATTATATATATATATATAGTATATACTATACGTAGCGTCAACGAACTTGACAATAATTGTTGATCCTTGACCTCTTTGTAACTCAAAAGCGCATAGACCAAACTGGCTGCAAATATCCACACCTATTTCCTGGTGGACTCTTCCCAAATGATAGAAACGTCAGCTCGATTGCTTTCATTTATTCTGAGTTATATAAAGATAAGGGGTCAAGACTATAGTCAAGTTCACTGGCGCTACCTATAACACACAGACATAATACTCTCTCTCTCTCTCTCTCTCTCTCTCACACCCACACACAACAGACACGTAATAAAATAAGGCTATGACCAGAATAACCAAGTAAGAGTCATAATTATCAGCGCTGGGTCCCCTCCTAATGATAATTGTGAATATGTTAGAAGGGTAGGGGTAGGGGGGGGGGGGGGAACCTTGTGGGGTGACAGAAAACGGAGAGAGAGAGAGAGAGAGAGAGAGAGAGAGAGAGAGAGAGAGAGAGAGAGAGAGAGAGAGTACAAAGGAGTACAAAGGAGTACAAAGGAAATCAAGCAACAACAGATCCAGTGACCCTTCTAGGTTGCTTGTCCTCCAAAATATTGAGGATCAAGTGTCCAAACAGTGGTTTAGAGTGGGTAAGGGAACATTGGAAAGGGAATTACTGCCCTGGAACTAATGTCCGTGGCAGGATTAGGAAGTTAGTAGGGGACAGATGGGTTAGTAACTGAGGGGGGGATAAAACAAAGTTATTCATTTACAAACGCAGTCAGTCGCGGGTTTGATGCGAGATATTTGTCTAGGCGGAGTTTAAATGAATCAACGGTGATGCAGTCTATAACGTTTCGGGGAAGCCCATTCCACAAGTTGACAACTCGATTGAAGAAGAAATTCTTAGATTCGTGCGAGTTAAAAGATTTACCAATAATTTTGCAACCGTTTCCCCGCGTGTAATTAGATTGGTCGATAGTGAAGTACTTACTACAGTTCATATTGTCGATGCCTTTGATGATTTTGAACACTTGAATTAAGTCGCCTCTTAATCTGCGCTGGGTTAAAGGAAATAGATTTAATTCTCTAAGACGCTCTTCGTATGGTTTGTTCTTTAGGCTAGGTATCATTTTGGTAACTCTACGTTGAACTCGTTCTAGCTTGTTTATATCTTTTGGTAATAAGGGCACCAGGATTGAACGCAGTATTCCAGAAGAGGGCGGACTAAGGAATTGTAAAGGGTTAGGATAACTTCTTTGGATTTATGCTCAAATGACCTGCCTATAAAGCCAATTATTTTGTTTGCCTTCTTAACAACTTCTGAACATTGTTGAATCGGTTTTAGGTTACTCGATATTGTTACTCCCAGATCGGTTTCTCTGTTTACATTCTTAAGCTGAGTGCCATTCATCGAATAGTTTGCTTTCTCATTTAGGTATCCGATATGTAGTACTTTACATTTATCCGCATTGAAACTCATTTGCCAAATTTGGGCCCAACATGACAATTTATCTAGATTGTGTTGCATATCGTCAACTTGTTCTTTTGAGAGTACGCTATTTGCAATTTTTGTATCGTCAGCAAATTTTGAGATTGTACAGGTGAGACCCTCATCTATGTCGTTGATGTAAATTAGAAAGAGAATTGGTCCTAGTACCGATCCCTGGGGTACCCCGCTACTTACATTGGTCCATTTTGATGCCTTACCGTTTATGACTACTCTTTGCTTTCTGTCGCTGAGCCAATTTTCTATCCATTTCAACACACCGTCTTGTATTCCATGCGCTTTTAGTTTTAGCAGTAAACGTTTGTGGGGAACTTTGTCAAAGGCCTTTTGAAAATCAAGGTATATAATATCTACAGCTTTACTCTCATCGTAGAGGTTGAGGATATCGTGGAAGAAGTCTAAGAGGTTTGTTAAACAGGAACGTTTTTTACGAAAGCCGTGTTGAGTATCTTTAAGTATGTTATTTTCCTCTAAGTGATTTACGAGTCTGTCTCGTATGACCGTTTCTAGCATTTTACATACAACTGAGGTTAAGCTAATTGGACGATAGTTACTGGATAGGGATTTGCTGCCTTTTTTTGAATATCGGTGTTACGTTGGCTAGCTTCCAGTGATCGGGCATAGTTCCAGACTGCAAGGATTTATTGAATAGTAATGTCAGTGGTTTAGAGAGCTCATCCTTAGCTTCCTTTAGAACTCTAGGCGAGATTGTATCAGGTCCAGGCGTTTTATTTACCTTGAGTTTATCTAAACAATTCAATACTTCTCTCTCTGTAACGGTGATATTGCTTAAAACATCTGAATTATCAATCTGAATCGGCGATGGTGTAGGGATATCACTGAGGTCTTCTGTTGTAAAAACAGAGAGAGAGAGAGAGAGAGAGAGAGACACCATCAAAGCAGCAACTAGACTAGTATAGCTTCCATTTCTATTATACAAAAAAATATCACTTCTCAGAATTCAGCAAAGAGAAGAATGCACAGAATAATTTGCCAGACTAGGAATTGCATATATATATATATATATATATATATATATATATATATATATATATATATATATATATATATATATATATATATATATATATAAAGCCTTAAGGGTGGGATGGGCGTATTTATTAGCTCGTTATTATATTTTGTGTCTATATTTTTTGTTATTTTCCTCCCTAGACCTCCATCAAGCTTTAACCCCCCCCCCCCCCCACCCCCCACCCCCCTAAGACTCCCTCTCAAGATAAGTGTGTACATTTTTCGGTAGAAAAATGTCCCGGTCGTAGACCGATTCCCTAAAGTACAGGATCGCTGTCGCTCGCCAGGAATACATCGACACCTAAATGGCACAAAAGGACTTAAAATTTACAGAAATTGGCCGAAAGGTCTTAAAATCGCCAAACTAATGGGACGAACGTCAAAACATCTCAAAAGCAATGGGGCTAAACATGAGGGGATTTAGCAAAAGGAGAAGGCTGCATTATGCCAAGACTAGGAAATTTAAATAACAATAGCTTTAATTTTCTGGACTCCCTTCTCCTTCATTTTTAGCCCCATTAGTTCTGACCTTTCGCCCCATTTTGTTGCCAATTTTAGGATCTTTCGTGCCATTTAGGTGTCGAGAGAAAGTTACCTAGCGAGAGAGAGAGAGAGAGAGAAAGAGAGAGAGAGAGTTTTATAAGTGAATTGTTATTTACTCAGGAAAAATATGCCTTTCACTCCAGGTATAATATATTCGTTAATAATTCATCGCTCTGTTTATCCATTTGCTCCTCTCTCTTTCTCTCTCTCTCTCTCTCTAACTATCTATTTTTGATCTATGTTTCTCTCAAACTCACACTCACTCACTCACTCTCTCTCTCTCTCTCTCACTCACTCACTCTCTCTCTCTCTCTCAGCATCTCACGTTACATTCGCTTTTCCATGCTTTTCTCCCCGGTACTCTCACTAAGAGTACCCACAATAACAGAATACCACCAACACAATACAGGGTACCCTGGGAGTCAAGGGCAACGCAGGAAGCCATTTTGTTTCACGGTGTATATTTTGTCAAGTTTTCTATACAGGCAGAGCAGTTAGACAGGGTGTCAAACCGGAGCAATTTTGTTTGGAGACTTGAATAAATATGAGAAGGAATACTCACTCACTCACACACACACACACACTCACTCTCTCTCGCCATCTCACGTTACATTCGCTTTTCCATTCTTTTCTCCACGGTACTGCCACTAAGAGTACCTAAAATAACAGTCGCATCACCAATATAGGGTACCCCGGGAGTCAGGCGCAATGCAGGAAGCAAGTTTGTTACGCGGTGTATATTTTGTCAAGCATTTTATACAGTCAGTGCAGTTGGGTTCAGTACAGTCGGCCTAATAAGTGCCCAGGAGAAGACCCAGAGACCTAGGATTACTAAGGGCCTCCAGCACACCCCCGGTTCCAGACCTCCCGGAGAGGTTCCGGTCTCATCAGGCAGACACGCAGCGGAGCATACCACAATGCCCGCCCACCTCACATCCAGGCATGACCCTTCATATATACCGGCTCACCGGGTCAGGCGCCTGACTGACTATTATCTAGTTCAACTGGCGCCCGACCCCCTCTCCCAAACGACCGCGTTTCCACTCATCTATTCACAAGCATTCTCCATTCATTCCTATTTATTACCATTTCTCTTGCCTGTTCTACAATTATCTCTCAATCTACCAACTCTTGTACTACACAATCTCTCCATCTCAACGGAGGTCTTCCTACCCCTCTACCTCCCCTTGTATCTGACTCATAGGTTCCAGTCACAGCAGGCAGACACGCAGCGGAACTACACCACAATGTCCGCCCACATACTTCCAGGTAAGGCCTTTCATATAATTATACTGTAAACCGGCTGGATTAAAACAGAGTAGAGTTAGTGGGACCCTGTTTTATAAGCCACCGTACTACCACCTATACTGTACACTGTTTTATAAGCCACCGTACTACCATCTATACTGTACACTGTTTTATAAGTCATCCTACTACCACCTGTACTGTACACTGTTTTATAAGCCACCGTACTACCACCTATACTGTACACTGTTTTATAAGTCACCCTACTACCACCTATACTGTACACTGTTTTATAAGTCACCCTACTACCACCTATACTGTACACTGTTTTATAAGTCACCCTACTACCATCTATACTGTACACTGTTTTATAAGTCACCCTACTACCACCTATACTGTACACTGTTTTATAAGTCACCCTACTACCACCTATACTGTACACTGTTTTATAAGTCACCCTACTACCACCTATACTGTACACTGTTTTATAAGTCACCCTACTACCATACTGTACACTGTTTTATAAGTCACCCTACTACCATCTATACTGTACACTGTTTTATAAGTCACCCTACTACCACCTATACTGTACACTGTTTTATAAGTCACCCTACTACCATCTATACTGTACACTGTTTTATAAGTCACCCTACTACCATCTATACTGTACACTGTTTTATAAGTCACCCTACTACCATCTATACTGTACACTGTTTTATAAGTCACCCTACTACCATCTATACTGTACACTGTTTTATAAGTCACCCTACTCCCAGTCTTTTCCACTTCTTTGTAACTCTCTTTCTCATATTCCCTTTCTTCTGTTTTACTTTATTTTATGTGTCTACTTCCTTCCTGACCCTCTCTTTTATTTATGTTTCCTATCTTTATTATAGTTCTTCTATTTTAGTGTCAGTTTCTCTGTATCTCTCACTCTCCTTTTCAATCTCACTTCCTCTCACACACACACACACACACACACACACTCCTTATTTATCCTCACTCACTCACACTCTCTCTCCTTTTATATCCTCAGTATCTATCTCTCTCCCTCTCCCTCTCCAAATACTGACAATACTGTATATAAAGGAGAATTGGCATATATTGACAGGCACATACAGACAGATAGATTAATGGATAAATAAAAGGATAGATAGATGTATAGAAAGATGCATACATAGATAGCTAAATAGAAATAGATAGCTATGTGCATAGATACAGATCCATGTGTCCAGACATTTTGGCTCAAACGTCCCTTGATTTTGGCTCTGTCACTCTTTCAACTCTGGGGGACGCACTCGTCACAGACATTTTTGCCTTTTGTCTCTCTCATCCACATATACAAATATAATGAGAGAGAGAGAGAGAGAGAGAGAGAGAGAGAGAGAGAGAGAGAGAGAGAGAGAGAGAGAGAGAGAGAGAGAGAGAGAGAGAGAGAGAGAGAGAGAGAGAGAGAGAGAGAGAGAGAGAGAGAGAGAGAGAGAGAGCCCAAAATAACCCACAAATGATGATACCAGCATCTAGAGTATCTATAGCATCTAATTACAATACCCCTCGGCCCTCGGCCCTTCCCCTGGCGGAGGTTAATAAGCGAACACCCCCCAAAGGTCCTGTTGACAAAAGATCTAATAGCGTATTGACAGACTCCAATGAGGCCCCGAAGCACTTGATCACGTGGGTAAAGAGGCCTCGATCCCCAGGCCGTGCGATCGCGAGTGTCTGCTAATCTCCCGGGAATCCACTCTCGGCGCGCTCCGGTGATTAGGCTTTTGTTTACCTTTTGTGTTTTTGGCGAGCACGGGTTCTGACGTTTATAGTGGGTTCTGGCGTTTATAGTTGGGGTCCCTTCGGTATGCAGGCGGTCATATGAGGACTACGAGCCTCCTCCGATTATATTTAGTTTGGAAAAGGGATAAATACTGTCTATATTAAGTTTTTGACCCATACAAGACCTTGCAAAACTTAATAATATCGCTGAATTATATATATAAAAAAACGAAAAAAAAAAACACACACACACACGCATGAAGTGTCGTATTGAATGGCTACTAATCTCCACGGAATCCACTCACGACGCGCTCCAGTGAATAGGCGTTAGTTTACCTTATATAATGTACAAATGTGTGTACAAATCCACTCACGACGCGCTCCAGTAAATAGGCGTTAGTTTACCTTATATAATGTACAAATGTACAAATGTACAAATTTATCCTGAAGGGGGATCTTGGGGATGTCTTAGTAAGCTTGTTGGAGGCAGCGCAAAACATGAAAAAACTAAAACAAAACAATAATAATAACTAATAATATATATACAGGTATATATGAATAAAGACTCCTCCCCTACCCTCCTATATTATCAGAGTACAACACTGGGATTATAACGTATATTCTTTTAACAGCAGGCTTTAACAGCATTCTTTTAACAGCAGGCTTTAACAGCATTCTTTTAACAGCAGTAGGCTCTATGTGTTTAGGGATTTATGTAGTAGGCTATTTTGAAAGGGGATTGTATTTGAAAGTACGTTGATGCTTTAGTGTGTGAGTGTGTGTGTGTGTGTGTGTGTGTGTGTGTGTGAGAGAGAGAGAGAGCGTGAGCGTGTGTGTGTGCGCGTGTGAGAGCGATTAGCAGCTAATTTCTCGATACTTATTAAAAGAATATGAAACTACTATGTCTCTGCATCATATTAAGACCAAGTTTATATAATTAGCACCATATCTCGCTATAAAATCTTCAAAATAACTGAGAAATCTTGATGGGAACTTTGCAATTTACCGCCAGTTGAAAAGAAACAGAGTATAGTTGACATACGTTCGATCTAGTTTCCGATTTATTCCCAATGTGAAAGAGCCTCAAAACAAAACGAGATAAAACTTTCTCATCGAAAATTGCCGGAAAATTCTCTAGTGTGACACCGCCCTTATAGTCAAATCATTCTAATTAATATTCGTGCAGTTTCGACCAAAGCTCTTCACTTAACTGTCATTAGTTTGTATATTTCACTCACGGTTGGTTGGGTGAGAGAATAATGCCTAACTTATTTAACATGAGCTGTTAAATGATTGGGAATACAGTTATTGGCAGGAATTAATTGGACGTGATATTATAAAAGTATGAAGTTGATTATTCTGTAATTTAGATAACCCGATGTGTACTATATACTAGTGTTGGGGTATAATATGAAATACAATTGATTGACAACAACTACTACTACTACTACTACTATAACAACAACTACTACTACTATATAATAATGATAATAATAATACCGAAACGAAACTATCCCCCGAGACCCCGGAAAAAGACAGAGAGAGAGAGAGAGAGAGAGAGAGAGAGAGAGAGAGAGAGAGAGAGAGAGAGAGAGAGAGAGAGAGAGAGAGAGAGAGAGAGAGAGCAAAACAAGTGAGTGAAAGTGAGATTGAGTCAGAGAGAAACTAAGTCCACGAAAATAAGGTACCAAAATATCGTTTCTTTTTACTCGATAGTATTATATATATATATATATATATATATATATATATATATATATATATATATATATATATAAATATATATATATATATATATATATATATATATATATATATATACAAAGAACCAAAGTTAGTAAGGACAATTATGGCCCCTAAGTATCAGTTATAATCGGCCAATACAAAATAATTATATCAACATAAATTCCTATCTATCTGACAGGGAAAACAATACTACATAATATTATAGCCTCAAATAAACGTTATAATAAGCGAGCGAACAAGAATATAGAGAGAACCAAAGAAGGTCTGGGAAAATATCCCAAAATATAATTATAATTGGTCAAAACAAATCATTATACTAACAATAACTCCTATCTAACTGACAGGGAAACCAATGCTACATAATTTATACACACACACACACACACACACCCACACCCACACACACACACACACAAACAAATAAATATATAAATACATAAAATAAGCTCAATAAATAAAAGTAACGAACAAGAATACAGAGAGAACCAAAGCAGGTCTGGCAAAATAAGGTCCCAAAATATCAATTCTCCTCGCCCGGGTCTCTGGGGAAGGGAACCAGACGGGGCGCGAGATTGTCCGTCCTGAATGTAAACAAAGCCGCCAGATGCCACACACTGCCAGAACACTACTCTTTACAAACAATCTCAGCTACCAAGATTTGAATACTTAAGAAAAATTAGTTATGAACACTATATATACAGTATATTTAATTAGTTAATCACTTACGTAGGGTACGTAGTACCCGTCTTGCAACACAATACCACCCCTACTCCGTACAACTCTCCAACTCAAGAGTGAAACGATACTCCCAATCTTTCTTCTATTCAACAGCTGAGCTCTGGAACTCTCTCCCTGAATCCATCTTTCCCTCATCCTATGACTTAAATTGCTTCAAACTCCGTGTGTCCAAACATTTTGGCTCGAACATTCCTTGATTTGGGCCCTGTCACTCTTTCAACTCTGAGGGAAGCACTCGTCACTGCCAGTTTTGCCTTTTGTCTTCCTCATCCACATAGAACAAATAAATGTAGGTTGCAATGTGTTTGGAAATTAATGTAAACAAATCTTCTAAATGCCACACATTGGCAGACTATTAATGTTTAACTCAAACTTTAAATACCACACATTGGCAGACTATTAATGTTTAACTCAAACTTTAAATGCCACACATTGGCAGACTATTAATGTTTAACTCAAACTTTAAATGCCACACATTGGCAGACTATTAATGTTTAACTCAAACTTTAAATGCCACACATTGGCAGACTATTAATGTTTAACTCAAACTTTAAATGCCACACATTGGCAGACTATTAATGTTTAACTCAAACTTTAAATGCCACACATTGGCAGACTATTAATGTTTAACTCAAACTTTAAATGCCACACATTGGCAGACTATTAATGTTTAACTCAAACTTTAAATGCCACACATTGGCAGACTATTAATGTTTAACTCAAACTTTAAATGCCACACATTGGCAGACTATTAATTTTTAACTCAAACTTTAAATGCCACACATTGGCAGACTATTAATTTTTAACTCAAACTTTAAATGCCACACATTGGCAGACTATTAATGTTTAACTCAAACTTTAAATGCCACACATTGGCAGACTATTAATTTTTAACTCAAACTTTAAATGCCACACATTGGCAGACTATTAATTTTTAACTCAAACTTTAAATGCCACACATTGGCAGACTATTAATGTTTAACTCAAACTTTAAATGCCACACATTGGCAGACTATAAATTTTTAACTCAAACTTCTAAACTATATATAAAACCTCTTTCTGCATTGCCATAATTTGAATATATTATGAAAAACAAACAATTTATGCAATACTTATGTACTTAACACTTTGGAAATCAATAATGTAGGCTACACACGGTGGACAATTAATATTAACATGATAATCAGATGCCACAACCTGCCAGATAATTCCATTGGAAAAATAATGTTCATATATACTGGTGAATATATAAATAATGTTCATGTATACTGGTGAATATATAAATAATGTTCATGTATACTGGTGAATATATAAATAATGTTCATATATACTGGTGAATATATAAATAATGTTCATGTATACTGGTGAATATATAAATAATGTTCATATATACTGGTGAATATATAAATAATGTTCATATATACTGGTGAATATATAAATAATGTTCATATATACTGGTGAATATATAAATAATGTTCATATATACTGGTGAATAAATAAATAATGTTCATATATACTGGTGAATATATAAATAATGTTCATATATACTGGTGAATATATAAGTAATGTTCATATATACTGGTGAATATATAAATAATGTTCATATATACTGGTGAATATATAAATAATGTTCATGTATACTGGTGAATATATAAATAATGTTCATATATACTGGTGAATATATAAATAATGTTCATATATACTGGTGAATATATAAATAATGTTCATATATACTGGTGAATATATAAATAATGTTCATATATACTGGTGAATATATAAATAATGTTCATGTATACTGGTGAATATATAAATAATGTTCATATATACTGGTGAATATATAAATAATGTTCATATATACTGGTGAATATATAAATAATGTTCATATATACTGGTGAATATATAAATAATGTTCATATATACTGGTGAATATAAATAATGTTCATATATACTGGTGAATAAATAAATAATGTTCATATATACTGGTGAATATATAAATAATGTTCATATATACTGGTGAATAAATAAATAATGTTCATATATACTGGTGAATATATAAATAATGTTCATATATACTGGTGAATAAATAAATAATGTTCATATATACTGGTGAATATATAAATAATGTTCATATATACTGGTGAATATATAAATAATGTTCATATATACTGGTGAATATATAAATAATGTTCATATATACTGGTGAATAAATAAATAATGTTCATATATACTGGTGAATATATAATAATGTTCATATATACTGGTGAATATATAAATAATGTTCATATATACTGGTGAATATATAAATAATGTTCATATATACTGGTGAATATATAAATAATGTTCATATATACTGGTGAATAAATAAATAATGTTCATATATACTGGTGAATATATAAATAATGTTCATATATACTGGTGAATATATAAATAATGTTCATATATACTGGTGAATATATAAATAATGTTCATGTATACTGGTGAATATATAAATAATGTTCATATATACTGGTGAATATATAAATAATGTTCATATATACTAGGAGTACAAAGGAGTACAAAGGAAATCAAGCAACAACAGATCTAGTGACCCTTCTAGGTTGCTTGTCCTCCAAAACACTGAGGATCAAGTGTCCAAACAGTGGTTTAGAGTGGGTAAGGGAACATTGGAAAGGGAACTACTGCCCTGCCACTAACGTGGCAGGACTAGGAAGTTAGTAGGGGACATATGGGTTAGTAACTGAAGGGAGGATAAAGTTATTCATTTACAAACGCAGTCAGTCGCGGGTTTGATGCGAGATATTTGTCTAGGCGGAATTTAAATGAATCAACGGTGCTGCAGTCTATAACGTCTCGGGGAAGCCCATTCCACAAGTTGACAACTCGATTGAAGAAGAAATTCTTAGATTCGTGCGAGTTAAAAGATTTACCAATAATTTTGCAACCGTTTCCCCGCGTGTAATTAGATTGGTCGATAGTGAAGTACTTACTACAGTTCATATTGTCGATGCCTTTGATGATTTTGAACACTTGAATTAAGTCGCCTCTTAATCTGCGCTGGGTTAAAGGAAATAGATTTAATTCTCTAAGACGCTCTTCGTATGGTTTGTTCTTTAGGCTAGGTATCATTTTGGTAACTCTACGTTGAACTCGTTCTAGCTTGTTTATATCTTTTTGGTAATAAGGGCACCAGGATTGAACGCAGTATTCCAGAAGAGGGCGGACTAAGGAATTGTAAAGGGTTAGGATAACTTCTTTGGATTTATGCTCAAATGACCTGCCTATAAAGCCAATTATTTTGTTTGCCTTCTTAACAACTTCTGAACATTGTTGACTCGGTTTTAGGTTACTCGATATTGTTACTCCCAGATCAGTTTCTCTGTTTACATTCTTAAGCTGAGTGCCATTCATCGAATAGTTTGCTTTCTCATTTAGGTATCCGACATGTAGTACTTTACATTTATCCGCATTGAAACTCATTTGCCAAATTTGGGCCCAACATGACAATTTATCTAGATTGTGTTGCATATCGTCAACTTGTTCTTTTGAGAGTACGCTATTTGCAATTTTGTATCGTCAGCAAATTTTGAGATTGTGCAGGTGAGACCCTCATCTATGTCGTTGATGTAAATTAGAAAGAGAATTGGTCCTAGTACCGATCCCTGGGGTACCCCGCTACTTACATTGGTCCATTTAGATGCCTTACCGTTTATGACTACCCTTTGCTTTCTGTTGCTGAGCCAATTTTCTATCCATTTCAACACAACCGTCTTGTATTCCATGCGCTTTTAGTTTTAGCAGTAAACGTTTGTGGGGAACTTTGTCAAAGGCCTTTTGAAAATCAAGGTATATAATATCTACAGCTTTACTCTCATCGTAGAGGTTGAGGATATCGTGGAAGAAGTCTAAGAGGTTTGTTAAACAGGAACGTTTTTACGAAAGCCGTGTTGAGTATCTTTAAGTATGTTATTTTCCTCTAAGTGATTTACGAGTCTGTCTCGTATGACCGTTTCTAGCATTTTACATACAACTGAGGTTAAGCTAATTGGACGATAGTTACTGGGTAGGGATTTGCTGCCTTTTTTGAATATCGGTGTTACGTTGGCTAGCTTCCACTGATCAGGCATAGTTCCAGACTGCAAGGATTTATTGAATAGTAATGTCAGTGGTTTGGAGAGCTCATTCTTAGCTTCCTTTAGAACTCTAGGCGAGATTGTATCAGGTCCTGGCGTTTTATTTACCTTGAGTTTATCTAAACAATTCAATACTTCTCTCTCTGTAACGGTGATATTGCTTAGAACATCTGAATTATCAATCTGAATCGGCGATGGTGTAGGGATATCACTGAGGTCTTCTGTTGTAAAAAACTGATGCAAAGAAGGTATTGAGGGCATTACTCATTTGTACTTCGTCTTTGGTGTATTCTCCTTTTTCATCGACTAACGGTCCAACAGTTGAAGTAACTACTTTTTTCTTTCTGATATAACTATAGAATTCTTTCGGGTTTGTTTTACTTTGATTCGCAATATGTAACTCTAAGGTCTTTTTTACTTTGCTTAATTAACTTTTTGGCTTTGCGTCGTAGCTCTACAAATTTCACCCGTTCTTCGTCATTTTGTGAGGATTTTAATCTATCATTAGCAAATTTTTTAGCAAGCAGGCAGTTTGAAATATCTTTATTCCACCATTTGGGCTTATTATTATGGCCTGGACGCCGTATTTTCGATGGTATGCAGTCTTGCACTGCTTTTAGGTAAGTGGTTTCGAATAACTTCCAAGATGTATTTATGTCGTTATTGTTAATTAAAAGGCTCCAGTCAGTTTCTTTAAACATAGCTCTAAGTTTATGGAAGTTTGCTTTCTTGAAATTAGGGACTTTTTCGATGCTACTATTTGGTTCGTTACTAGTAAACTTTAAAGTGAAAGTTATCGTACGATGGTCGCTGTTACTGAATTCATCACCAACATTCAAATTCTCTATCAATTCTTCTTTTGTTGCAAGTACAATGTCAAGAACGTTATTACCACGGGTCGGCATTCGAACAAATTGATAAAGCGAACTCTCTTGCAAGTTCGTATACAAGTCATGTCCGGAGTGTGAAGTAAGAGTATCGCCCCACTTGGTCACAGGTAAATTAAAGTCGCCAAAAATTACGGTATCTTGTGAGTTACTTACATCTGCAATTTGTTCGTAAATTTCTCGGTCAGTTTGCACTGATTGAGCTGGAGGTCTGTATATTAACGCAAGTATTATTTTTGTACCTTTATTATTCTTTATTAGCACAAAAGATGTGTCGACGTTCACAATTTGAGGTTTTGACACGAGGGTCGGGTTAAGACTTTCTTTGATATAAAATAAAACGCCACCTCCATTTTTATTTATTCGGCTGTTCTCAAACATTACATAACCGGGAAGTGAATACTCTGCTAAAAAGTCTCTATCTTGTGTATTGAGCCAAGATTCTGTTATGCCAATCACATCATATTTTTCTGTTAACACTAGTTCCTCTAAATCTGAAAATTTATTGCGTATGCTACGAGCGTTTGCATAGAAAACCTTTAAAGTTGCGGTTTTAGAACTCGCAGATCGTTCTTTCATCGAATTTTTGGTTCTGGTCGGATCTACATTTACATTCATAGCTGTCCTCGGTCCTCGGTCGTTATCCCTGACGGTTTTGAATTTGGGTCGTGTTGGTGGAGCTTTATCCAGATTCGCGGTTCTTAACGGATTAGTATTTAATTCCTTTGTAGATTGCCGTCCTCGCTGTCTTCGGTCCTCCTTCCTGGTTGTCCTGTGCTGAGTCGATTTCTTCTCCGAAAATCCTTCACCGCATCGTTGAGAAGACGCCCAAAACGCGCTGCTCCCACCTGGTTCAGATGAACTCCATCGTCCGAAAACAAATAGTCATCGTAGTAGAAATTGTCCCAGGTGTCGACGAATCCCACGTTCTCCTTCCTGCAGAGGTTTGCTAGACAACGATTTGTGCTGGTGGCTATGTTGTAAAATCGGCTCTCTACACCGAGCCGGGGGACGATTCCTGAGACGATGATCCTTGATGACTTCTCCTTAAACGACTTGATCAGCTGCTGGTACTTTAAAAGCAAATCTTCCGACCGGGTTCGCTGTACATCGTTGGATCCAACGTGGATGACGTACATTGTATTAGCAGGGGCCAACTTTGATACTTCGTCAACTGCTGCAACTACGTCATCCATATACTGGTGAATATATAAATAATGTTCATATATACTGGTGAATATATAAATAATGTTCATATATACTGGTGAATATATAAATAATGTTCATGTATACTGGTGAATATATAAATATAAATGAACATTATCGTCATTTGAATTAATTATGTAAACAAAATCTATAAACCTAATATTTACTTAGCTAAACACTTACAATTAATGTAGATTACACGTGATGGAAAATGAATATAAACAAAGTCATCAAATGCCACAAGCTTCCAGACCATTTATATCTAAGAACTAATTCCAATTACCGTATATACACATAGAAGAGTAATACGCAATATCATACTTGGAAAACATTATCATATGTAACCAAGTAATGCAATGTTTATCACATATATAACCAAGTAATGCAATGTTTATCAAGGTAAGTAATTAGAAGAAATGCAATGATAAAACATTGAAATAAACAAGGCCACTGCTATAATTTGAATGTATGACGGACAATATGCAATTAACGCCACATTGAAGTAGAAAAGCACTTGATTGTAATAGAGACGTGGCGAAAAATAAGCAAAGGTTGAAAATGCCAGAGAGCGCTACATCCATGATAAAAATACGTCTTGATCCACCGATATTAATCAAATTTCCACGAAGTCCGGAGGCTAAAGGAACATTAATGGGTTTCTTCATCAGTCGTAAGAAAAAAAAAAAAAATAATAATAATAATAATAATCATAATGATAATAATAATAAGTAGGACAAACAACTGAAAATCTCGGGGCTAAGCTTATCCCCCCTCCTCCCCTCCCCTCGGCTTCAGCAACCTCTATGGGGAGAACAACGTATATTTCTATTTACTTTGGCCAAATCCCCATTTTCTCTATTTATTTATTTATTTATTTTTTTTGTCTGGGGGTGGCCGGTTCGAGACAGAGCCCGAATAGGGACAACACAACACAACATAAAAACAATGAACACACAAAAACAAATTCACATACTGTACATCTAGGTCACCCATATGTATCGGTGACGTCCTTTTAAACTTTATTCTGGCTAGTATTAGACGATTATGTTCAGTTTAAAAAGGACCTCCAACAACTACCAGGCTTCGAACTATCTCACTTAACCCTTTATACCACCACAGATCCTTCTTGAACTGCACAAAATCGTCTAAGTATAGCTAGAATAAAATAAAAAAGTCGTCGCCGGTACAGAAGGGGTTAAAATGTCAAAACAAATATGCTAAACATGAGGGAGAAGGGGGTCCAGAAAAAGCGCCTACCTCCCCCTTAAATAACATTAGTATAATCTAGCCCTGAGTATAATATTGTAATAGATACGGTTCACAAATAACAGACTAATCCGTAACATGAGTCGGAGAGAGAAGGTCAAATGGAGATGTTCAGAGCAGGGCCGTTTAGTGGGAGAATTACCGAGGATTTCTTTACACTGGGGAACGTAAAATATTAAGGAATGCAAAGGAAAACAAGCAACAACAGTTCTTGCGACCCCTCACGGTTACTTGCCCTCCAAAATACTGCTGTTTCTAGTGCCCAACAGTATTTCAGAGAGATAAAGATGTGAAAAGGAAATACCTCCCTGTGGATTAACATGGCAGGGAGGGGGAACAATATATATAATGGAAGCCAATGGGTCAATTAATGCAGTTTAATATGTTTTATTCATGGAAAATATCTTCAAGCCGAATTAATTAGTCAAATGTAATCCAAATAATAATGAAAATTATGGCATCGGATAAATAAAAAAAGATGTGTTAATTTAGTGATAAATATATTATAATCCATTTTCTTCTATCTTGCCATACTAATTACTTGGCTCTCTCTCTCTCTTTCACACGCACACAAACTTCTACTCTCTCTCACATACACAACATAAACTTCTACACTCTCTCTCTCTCTCTCACACACACACACACTCCTACTGTAATCTCTCTCTCTCTCTCTCTTTCACGCACACAAACTTCTACTCTCACACACACACACAACACAAACTTCTACACACTCTCTCTCTCTCTCACACACACACAACACACACTCTCCTACTGTAATCTCTCTCTCTCTCTCTCACACACACACACACATATACTGTATATACACACACAACACACACTCTCCTACTGTACTCTCTCTTTCACACACACATACTTATACTCTCTCTCTCTCTCTCACTCAATAATCCATGCCACTTCCGATAATATTATGGCTTTGGGTGAGACACGGCGGCGGCCATCTTGAATTATGACGTCATCACAACATTACACACAGAGGGACCATTAATATAAAGGGATCGAATATAAAAAAAAAAAAAAAAAAAAAAAAAATATATATATATATGAGAGAGAGAGAGAGAGAGAGATAGATAGAGAGAGAGAGAGAGAGAGAGAGAGAGAGAGAGAGAGAGAGAGAGAGAGAGAGAGAGTGAATGAAATGTACCGTAATAAACAGTATAAACGCCTCTCAAAGATTATGTAGATACAGATATATTTGTAATTCTCTACATATATAACAAAATTATTATCATACACAAACAACTTTTTCAATATAAATAATATACCCTGCACAGAAGAAGGAAATATGATTGATTCTGTTTTTGTCAACGGGAATATAGACTCCACACAAATTGCAAAAAGAGGAAAACTTATTTATTTTTAGATATACGAAGAAATATAATCTATCTATCTATCTATCTATCTATATGCTCAGGCCCAATCCCCATTTTGGGGGTAGCCGACTCAAGACAGAGCAAGAACAGGGAAAACACAAAAACAACATAAAACAACGAATAAACACAGATAAAAAGCACAAACTCACACACATCCAGGTCACCCAGGAGAAGACCCAGAGACCAGGGTCACCAAGGTCGCTCCAGCACTCCCCCGGCCCCCGACCAACCGGAGAGGCTCCGATGTCGGCAGGCAGACACGCAGCGGAGCCAAAGCCACAAGCCCTCCCACCACACTTACAGGCGCACCCTTCATATTAATCGTCTCCCCGGGCCAGGCGCCTGATGGACTATTATCTAGTCCAACTTGCGCCCGACCCCTTACCCTTTATTTAGATTAATTTAATTTATATTCATTTAATTTATATTAGAAATATAATAAAAACTAAAAAATATATCTACTTATCACTCTAGGGTTGTATTATAAAGTCACTACAAATAACGAATGCATAAGACACACACACACACACACACACACACACACACACATATATACAGTATATATATAAACAGCCCACATACATAATTTCTCCCCACCCCCTTCCTATGCTACACATACACACACATACACACACACCTCCCCTTCACCCCCACACACCTCGTACCCCGCCCACCACACACACACACACACCTCCCCTTCACCCCCACACACCTCCTACCCCGCCCACCCACACACACACACACACACCTCCTACCCCCCCCCCCCCCCACACACACACCTCCCCTTCCCACCCCCACACCTCCCCCTCCCACCCCAACACAATAAATCCTCCTCCCTCTCCCTCAAACAGACAGACAGGCAGATATCCCCGACCCTCAAACTTATTCCCCAACAAATAAATAAATTACAGCATTACCCTCAGAAATGGATACTTTTTACAAATTGAAAAAGTATTGCCTCGGGGCCCATATTTTTTAGGCGGATTTATATATTTCCAAGTGGGTTTGTGTGGTTGGTTGTTGTTGTTGTTGTTGTTCTTGTTAGTGTTGTTGTTGTTGTTGTTGTTGTTGTTTGTTGTTGTTCTTGTTAGTGTTGTTGTTTGGTTTGTTGGTGAAAGATTGGCTGTGTTTTATTGTTTTTGTGTTTGTCGTATGTGTTTGTTCTGACTGGTTTCTTATATATATATATAGGCCTACTGTATATATATATATATATATATATATATATATATATATATATGTATATATATATGACGATTCTATTCACTTTAAAAAGGGCCTCCAGCAATGAACAGGCTTCGAACTATCTCACCTAACCCTCTTTACCACCACAGAAATAAGCACAGATCCTTCTTAAACGGCATACATTGGTGTAAATATAGCTAGAATAAAATGAAAAAGACGTCGCCGGTACAGAAGGGGTTAAGGGGGCAGTGGTGATTTATTTGGGTCAAAATATTTAAATATTTATTTTTCGTTTCCTCGCTAGACCTCTATCAAACTTTAAAAAAAAAAAAAAAAAAAAAAAAAAACAGCCCCCCCCCCCCCCCCAGATAAATGTGTACATTTTTAGGTAGAAAAATGTTCCTCCTAAAATGACATGCTTGCTATCGTTCGCCAGGAAAAAAGCGACACCTAAATGGCACAAAAGGTCTTACTATTGCCAAAGAAAGGGGGGCGAAAGGTCTAAAAATCGCCAAACTAATGGGCCAAACATCTTAAAAATCTAAAAAACAAACAATGGGGCTAAACACAAGGGAGAAGGGGGACCAGACATAAACAACCATCCCCCCTTAAACGGAGTGCTGATGATATTTCCCGAACCACTCCATTAGCAAGATAATAAAAAAAAAAAAAAAAAAAAAAGTGAGAGCATAATATATTCATAGTCACGTAGGATATCTGAGTTCGTTCACCTTTTGAAAATTATGACGTGTTTGATAGCTTATTCTGGCTATCATTAGACGATTTTATTCATGAGAAGTAGACCGAAGGAGAGGTGGATGGATGGAGTGAGGAAGTATATGAACGAAGGCGGTGCTGGTTGGGGGGAGGGGCGTCGACTGACTGGGGACAGAGGTGCATGGGGGCGGTTCGTTCGTGGCCACCCTTTCGGGGATCACGGCGTCAGGTAATAGATAGATAGATTGATAGATAGATAGATAGATTCAGAGTAGGAAGGGTTTGTGGCCGTCAGAGGGTCGCTTGGGCCAGTCTATACCCTTATAACTTCCACAGAGCCTTCTTGAATTATTGCAAGGGACTGGAGTTCTCGCAGAGGGGCTCCAGTCCTGACGTTCTTCTTAACTTGCAGTGTGCTGGCTTAATAATCCAATAGGGTTAATAGCCTCTGAAGTCCTATTTTAACTAACTATTTGAACCCTTCGAGTACCAGCGACGTGTGTTACTTTTTATTGTTGCTATATTTAGACGATATTATGTAGCTTGGGAAGGATATGTGGTAGTTAAAAGGGTTATTATTGCTAGAGACCCCTTCCTAATCTGAATAAAATCGTTAAATAGTTGCCAGAATATGATGAAAATGACGTCCCTGGTACTGAATGGGTTAACTAACTTGAATTGCATAAAATCGTCAGCTGCTAGCCCGGATAAACTGTTAAAACGCTTCATAAACTTGAGAGGGTTAATCCCTTCTATACCGGGACCGTCTTGAGAGGGTTAATCCCTTCTATACCGGGACCGTCTTGAGAGGGTTAACCCCTTCTATACCGGGACCGTCTTTTATCTATATTTCAGCTACATTTAGACCATTGTATGAAGCTTAAGCCGGTATCACACGAGCGCTTTTCCCTCAACACTGGTCTGGCATCTTATGAGGTCAACATTTAATACATTTCTGTCACCTAAATTGATCTCTCACCAGTCTAGTTTCCGATACCATTGCAAGATAGTCCAGAAATGTTGCCAGAAATATATTGATCATCGAATGTTGACTATAAAAGCTCTCGTGTGATCCCGGCTTTAGGAAGGATATATGGTAGCTAAAAGGATTGCTCGAGATGTCTACAGTCTTTTAATGGGTAGACGTCTTTCCTAAGCTGAATAAAATCGTCTAATAGTGTCCAGAATAAAGTGAAAAGGACGTCGCCGGTACGGAAGGGGTTAATAAACAGCTAACTAAAGTTGAGGATAGGGGGATAACACGTGACTATAGCTCGTGACTGTACACGATAAATGTAAAGTACTACATATCGGATACCTAAATGAGAAAGCAAACTATTCGATGAATGGCACTCAGCTTAAGAATGTAAACAGAGAAACCGATCTGGAAGTAACAATATCGAGTAACCTAAAACCGAGTCAACAATGTTCAGAAGTTGTTAAGAAGGCAAACAAAATAATTGGCTTTATAGGCAGGTCATTTGAGCATAAATCCAAAGAAGTTATCCTAACCCTTTACAATTCCTTAGTCCGCCCTCTTCTGGAATACTGCGTTCAATCCTGGTGCCCTTACTACCAAAAAGATATAAACAAGCTAGAACGAGTTCAGCGTAGAGTTACCAAAATGATACCTAGCCTAAAGAACAAACCATACGAAGAGCGTCTTAGAGAATTAAATCTATTTCCTTTAACCCAGCGCAGATTAAGAGGTGACTTAATTCAAGTGTTCAAAATCATCAAAGGCATCGACAATATGAACTGTAGTAAGTACTTCACTATCGACCAATCTAATTACACGCGGGGAAACGGTTGCAAAATTATTGGTAAATCTTTTAACTCACACGAATCTAAGAATTTCTTCTTCAATCGAGTTATCAACTTGTGGAATGGGCTTCCCCGAAACGTTATAGACTGCATCACCGTTGATTCATTTAAACTCTGCCTAGACAAATATCTCGCATCAAACCCACGACTGACTGCGTTTGTAAATGAATAACTTTATTTTATTCCCCCCCTCAGTTACTAACCCATCTGTCCCCTACTAACTTCCTAATCCTGCCACGGACATTAGTTCCAGGGCAGTAATTCCCTTTCCAATGTTCCCTTACCCACTCTAACCCACTGTTTGGACACTTGATCCTCAGTGTTTTGGAGGACAAGCAACCTAGAAGGGTCACTAGATCTGTTGTTGCTTGATTTCCTTTGTACTCCTTTGTACACCATTATAGGGTATATAGGCTTTTAAGGGGGTACGGGATAGATTTAAGGGGGTACGGGATAGATTTAAGGGGGTACGGGTTAGATTTAAGGGGGTACGGGATAGATTTAAGGGGGTACGGGATAGATTTAAGGGGGTACGGGATAGATTTAAGGGGGTACGGGATAGATTTAAGGGGGTACGGGATAGATTTAAGGGGTACGGGATAGATTTAAGGGGTACGGGATAGATTTAAGGGGGTACGGGATAGATTTAAGGGGGTACGGGATAGATTGAAGGGGTTACGGGATAGATTTTGCTCGTTTTTTGTTTTTTTTCTTATTTCTTCCCTAGACCTCCATCAAGATTAGAAAACACCCCCAGACTTCCCTTCATGGTAAATGTGTACATTTTTCGGTTGAAAAATTGTAGGTTCCTCCTAAATTACAGGCTCGCTGTCGCTCGCCAGGAAAAAGCGACACTCAAATGGCACGAAAGGTCTTAAAATTGACATAATGGGGTGAATGGTTTCAAATCGTCAAACTAATGTGCGAACGTCATAAAGTCTGAAAACTAATGGGGCTAAACATGAGGAAGGGGGAGTGTAGCGCGTGAGTGTAGACTATTATACAGGTAGGGTTTTTAATCCACTTAGCAGGTAGTTTGTTTACCAGGTGACCCCGCCCACCACCACCACCACCACCGCCCACCCTCATTATGGTAAAAGGGGCGTATTCTTAGTGTTTAGGTGGGGGGTTGCCTAGCGAGTTTCAGGCTATAAGGAAGTTGGAACCGTGGCCGTCAATATTTAACAATCGTCCTGGTGGTGTAATGGTTAAAGGTGGCAAAAATCTGTGTGTGATAACCCGGGTTCGAATCCCGGCGGATCATATATACTTTAATTAATTTCATTGGGGGTGTTTGGTGTTGTGGTGAAATTAATAAAATACCGGTATATATATATATATATATATATATATATATATATATATATATATATATATATATATATATATATATATACTGTATATATATACTTTTTTCCCCTCGACATAAAAAATAAAATAAAAGTACATTATCAATTAGCGTAACCCATTATTCCTCCACAGATCATCAACAGTCAAAGGTATTACGCTACTCTCAATTAGCATAGTAATGTATCCAGCCTCATGCATATAAAACTCTTTTGTAATAATTATTTGTCTTATTTAAATGCCAAAGAGCAACTGAATTAAAAATGACCACCTACCAAAATTAAAAAATATCGCGTTCTTTTTTAAGGGGAGCTATTTTAAATTCAGTGGAAGTATACAATGAATAGTTTTGGATAAATGCCACAAATAATTTGGCTTCGATGTCGGTACTGTGTTTCACTCTAAATATCCTTTATAGATTTAGCATAAGCTAAATATTTCCAATTTATATTTCGTATCCTAAATTCGAAGTAAATATATGACTATTATATATATATATATATATATATATATATATATATATATATATATATATATAGAGAGAGAGAGAGAGAGAGAGAGAGAGAGAGAGAGAGAGAGATTTCATACACACGGAATATAAACTTACCACAACAAACTACTTCTTCTCATGAAATATAAACGTCATGCAATCCTCTCCATTCAATAACGTCATGCAATCCTCTCCATTCAATAACGTCATGCAATCCTCTCCATTCAATAACGTCATGCAATCCTCTCCATTCAATAACGTCATGCAATCCTCTCCATTCAATAACGTCATGCAATCCTCTCCATTCAATAACGTCATGCAATCCTCTCCATTCAATAACGTCATGCAATCCTCTCCATTCAATAACGTCATGCAATCCTCTCCATTCAATAACGTCATGCAATCCTCTCCATTCAATAACGCATATATTATTAACCTGTGTTTTGTGTTTATATTATTATTATTGCATATCTGGCTATCATAAGGCGATTATATTCAGCTTAGGAAGGATCAGTGGGATCAGTTGGGTATTTGGGATAGTCTTTTCCCTCTCGGAGTCCAAGAGGTCTTTCCTAAGCCGGGTAAAATCGTCTGTAGTTAGCCAAAATACAATATACACAAGAGAACAATGAACACACCAGAACACATGGAAAGCACAGCATATAGTCAGCCCATATAAATAGAACATGCTTAGGCTTAATTAATAAAAAACATCTTCAAAATAACTGAGAAATCTTGATGGGAGAACTTTGCAATTTACCGTCAGTTGAAAAGAAACAGAGTATAGTCTTGTCACACACAATAACATCTATGACTCACCATATATAACTCTCGTGGACAGTAGCAGGAGGAGAAGCAGCCATAACCGCTGATGTAGCCAACAAGAAGAGAAGGAAGAAGAAGAAGAAGAAGAAGAAGAAGAAGAAGAAGAAGAAGAAGAAGAAGAAGAAGAGGTGGAAGAGGAAGAAGGAAGAGAGGAGGAGGAGAGAAATGCTGTTCCGTAGGTTTTCATTTCTTTTGGTCTCATCTGCAAAGAAAGAAAAAGCTAGAGTTAGTTAATTTGGTTAGATATACTCAGGTCGTTGTGCTTAATTCATTTTGAAATTAACTTATAAATGTTTTATTTGGTCAATTAAAGTACATTGTTATAGCCTACATATTTAACAACGAATTTACCTCCCTGTCACTCTTTAAATTTGATGGGGGGACACTTGTTACAGGCACCAGTGCCTTTTGTCTCCTTCATTCACATAGAAAAAAGCCAAGCGTTTATATATATATATATATATATATATATATATATACACTCGATATTTTGTATATAACGCAAAAAATACAAACTACAAAAAGGATATAACACACACAAGCACATCACACACAGGAACATGTTAGACACAGGCAGACACAAGCATACAACAAAGGTCAAGGTTTAAAAGGTCAAGATTAGGTCAAAGGTCAATATTAGGTTAAAGGTCAAAAGTAAGGGCTCATTTGTTTACAATTATGGGTTTTTGAGTTACCCCTATTTGGTCTTTTTATTATTTCTCTCTCTCTCTCTCTCTCTCTCTCTCTCTCTCTCCCTCCCCCCCCCTCTTACTCTCTCTCTCTCACTTTCCCCCCCTCTCTCTCACACTTCCCTCTCTCTCATACACACACACACACACACTCTCTCTCACTGAAGCACCATAAACAGTAGCACCTCCCCTAAGACCTAATAAACCACTCCCCCACCCCCCTCCCTAGTTTGTTTACCTCCCCCTCTCCCTCCCTCCCCCCTCCCAACCACACACATTCGTTTGTTTACCTCGCCAGTAGTACCGTTGCTTACAGAAATTCAACCCCTCTCACAACAACGAATACGTGCACTTAAGGGAAGGTTTAAATTTACTACGGTAATATATTTAATACATTTATCCGTTTCCTCCCTAGACTCTATTAAATTTATACAAAAGAATGCAAACTGCAGCACATACAGAGAAAAATACAGAATTTGGAATACAAAAAGAAAATTACCAAAATACAGCCCACAAAAAGAAAAAAATTACAAAATATTGAAGAATACAGAGATCCTCCTTCTTCCCTTTTACTCCCCTCCCCTTCCCTCCCTTTTACCACCCTCACCACTCCCCATTTACCCTCCTTTCCCCCTTCCATCGCTCTCGGGGGGGGGGATATAAAATAGAATAAGTCCCCGGTGACGTGTAGGGCGTCAACCGTCGTCAGGGCCCGCTCTAACACAATCTTCAGCACCACCCCCTGACGACGTAAACACGACCAGGGACACACTTTATCATTCCTGGACAGTTGGGGCAAGGGACCAACTTTATTATTCCTGCCCAGTTAGGGTAGTGCTTACGAAGAAGGGGTGGCCTGTAGCGACATTGGTGGAGTTCGATTATCGGCAGGTGGAGATGTTTGGGCTTCTCCTCACACCCCTTTGCCACTGTTTCGCCTGACAGTAAACTAGGTCTGTGGCTAATCTCTTCTCATTGAAATTTGTCTATGAAATTAGGTATGTGGCAGGGTAAAAAGGGCCAAGTTCCCTCATCCCCTAATCTTTAAAAAAAAAAAAAAAAAAAAACAACAACACACGAATACAGTACATAATCCATACCCATATGTATTTATGTTGCGTCGAAGTCAAAGGCTTAAGATTGATCGACTTTGATGATGCTGCTGCTGTTGTTGTGGATCAGATATCGGCGGTGGATACGAATCGCTATCGCTCGCCAAGAAAAAGTCGACATCTAAACGGCACGAAAGGTCTTAATACTGACAAAGAAATGGAGGGTAGGTCTGAAAACCGCCAAACTAATGGGGCGAACGTCTTAAAATCTCAAAGCAAATATTCGGTAGAAAAACAAACCTTAAGTGCATGTTTGATATTTGAGGGTATCAAATTACAAGTGTGTGAAATGTGGTTTCATCCATTTAAAAAAAACAAAAAAAAACAAAAAAAAACACAAAATAAAATCATAAATAAAGAAAACATGAACAGAAAACATTAAAATAGACGTGGGGCAATGGCAGGATAACAACAATAAATAAATAAAACCATAGATGTATAAATAATACATTAACAAAAGTAACGTAAAAGTTAAATAAATTAATGTGGGCAATGACAGGAGACGAAAAATATGATAAAATATATAAGTGAAAAGTGGCTGGACAGGAGGGGAAGGAGGTGGAGGAGGAGGAAGGGTGGGGGGAGAGGAGGAGGAGGAGGAAGAGGGTGAAGGAGGAGGAGGAGAAAGATTTGGAGGAAGAAGAGGGAGAGGGAGAAGAAACGAAGGAGGAAGAGGGGGAGGTAAAAGAATATGTGGAGGACGAAGAAGAAGAAGAGGAGGAGGAGGAGGAGGAGGACCTAGAAGAAGATAGAGGGAGAGAAGGGAGGAAGAGGAAGAGGAAATGTAGATATAGCAGGAGGAAGAGAGAGAGAGAGAAGAATCCCATGGTTTGGCACACCTATCTTGGGACACCCGGTGTGTGTGTATATATATATATATATATATACAGGGTGTTTCAGTTGACGTTTTCATAAATGACAGGACGTATTCGTCAGGCAATAATAAGACTATTTTATTCTATGACATTCGGGGTGAGTATATATAATTACGGAGATATAACACATCAAAGTTATTGATAGATACAAACAAAATGCAGTCTATGGGGTAACAAAATAATATTTCAAAGCTAGCACAGGACAGAAAGGCTTTACTTACACTTGAATAACAGTTAGGAAAGTGTTTCGGAATCGCTCTTGGGATGATACAAATAATATAATCGAATCCCTAGAGTGATTCCGAAACACTTTTCTAACCTCCTTATCCATGTTTAAACAAAGCCTCTCTGCCCTGCGCTAGCTTTCAAACATTTGTTTTTACCCCTTAGACTGCATTTTGTTTGTATCTATCGATAACTTTCCATGTGTTATATCTCCGTAACTACAAATACTCACCCCGAACGTCATAGAATAAAATAGTCTTATTATTGCCTGACGAATACGTCCTGTCACTTATGAAAACGTCAACTGAAACACCCTGTATATATATATATATATATATATATATGAGAGAGAGAAAGATAGGAAGGAAGAAGAGGGGAAGGTGGAGAATGAAGAGTATAATCTGGAGGAGAAGACAGACAGGCGCAGAGAAATATGAGAGGCTAAAAATGGTGGTGGTGGCGGGGAGAAAAAGGTATACTGAGTTACACAGAGTTACATAGATACACAGACTGCCCATACCTTGCGGTCCTTACTAGGCAGTCCAGACTTAATTCTAACATAGAATTTGCTACACAGTGGAAGGTAAAGATAGCAAAGCAGGAGAGAGAGAGGTTGTGTGAGTGTGTGTTTGTGTAAGTTACAAGAAGTTTACACATGCCCGAGCCCGAGTGTCCACGAGTCCATAGTCGTGGACACTTGGGCAAAAATGAGACAGAGAGTGCAAAATTCCACGAGTCACGACGAGTACACTCGTGGACACTCGCGGTCCTCCACGAGTCCCTACAAGTTGAGTAATCAGATGAGTTAACCCCTGCATAAGAAACTACACTCGTAATTCAATCATGCGTATTATATTTCTGTATATAAGATCACAGAGGGGAACAGAACTTATGTAGGCAAATCTACATATATTAAACACATGAGTATTACATATCTCTCTCTCTCCCCTCTCAGTAGGTAAGTGTAAATTCCCTGTCAGACTTATTTCTTTCTCTCCTATATAAAAACTAATTTCTTTCTCTCCTATATAAAAACTTTCCTTGTGAACATTTCCTGACTCATAAGGTTACACTTCACCCTATTTTCCGGTACGGCTTTTTAGCCGGAGGGTGGGGAGAAAGCCTTGTACTCGGCTGTCCTATTCTTCTACTATAAACTGTCCCTGTCTTGTAGTATTAAGGCCGGACCACCCAGTAGGGACCGCAATGTCTGTGTGGTCTGAGTATATGTGTAACTCTGTGTAACTATCTATCTATCTATCTATCTATCTATTGTACCTGTATGTCTCTCTCATTCTCACTCTCTCTCTCCTTCTCTCTCTAGCCACCTACATCACACTCGCTCTCCCTAATTTCACACACCCCAAGCAACTTAATTTAGGGAGAAGGGAGAGAGAGAGAGAGAGAGAGAGAGAGAGAGAGAGAGAGAGAGAGAGCGAGAGTAAGATTGATATTATGAATTTGATGGATTGCGATTTTATGTAGTAAAATATAATATACAAAATGTGTTGAAATAGATAGATAGATAGATAGATTAATAGATGCAAAGTTAGAAGGACAGATAGATGGATAGACAGATAGAAAAATAGATTGATTTATAAAAAGATAGATAAAGAGAGATAATAATAGATGTCACAAAATATTGAAGTACACCATCGAAATTAATAAAATAGTAAAAGAAAATGTGCTGAGAGAAAATATTGAAATGCATGAAAGATTAAATATGGAATGCGAAAAAGTTAGAATATATGAAAAGGATGACACATGGAAAGATAGACAAACATAGATATAGATAGATAGATAGAGGGATGGATGGAGGGAGGGAGGGAGGGAGGGAGGGAGGGAGGGAGGGAGGGAGGGAGGGAGGGAGGGAGGGAGAGAGAGAGAGAGAGGGGAGGGAGGGAGGCATAGATAGATAGATAGATAGATAGATAGATAGATAGAAGGAGGGAGGGAGGGAGAGAGAGAGAGGGGAGGGAGGGAGGGAGGCATAGATAGATAGATAGATAGATAGATAGATAGATAGTTAGATAGATAGATAGATGGATGGAGATATATATAGATATTTAGATCGATAGATAGATAGATAGATAGAGACAAAGGGTACAGTTGACCACATAAGTTCTGTTCCTCTCCGTGATCTTATACACGGTAATACATAATGCCCATGACTGAATTACAAGTGTAGTTTCCAATGCAGTGGTTAACTCATCTGATAATTAAAAGAAGCCACACTCGCAATTCATTCATGTACAATATGTATGTGCCTCACTGACACACACACACACACACACACACACAAACACTCTCTCCTGTCACTCACACTCTTGACTTCACTCTCTCTCTCTCCAACTCTTTTTGTTTTCGCGTTTTCTCACAGTCTCTCTCTCTCTCTCTCTCTCTCTCTCTCTCTCTCTCTCTCTCTCTCTCTCTCTCTCTCTCTGCCTAGGGGGGGGGGGGACAAAGTAAAATACATCGCTGGAAAATGGCCGAAACAAGCAAAATCCTCAATAATAATAAAACCGTCGGATCTGATAGTGTTAAGTGGTTATATAGACGCTCCCAGACTAAACATACATACAGACAGACAGACAGATAGAATTACATACATACATACATACATACAACCAGATATACTGCATATACAGATATACATACATACATACATACATACTCAGACATACAGACAGACTTTATTTACAGACATACAGACAGACTTTATTTACAGACATACACACATACTTATATACATACATACATACATACTCCCAGACGTACAGACAGACTTTATTTACAGACATACACACATAAATACACACCGACATACACACATACATGCAGCCAGACATACAGATATTCACACAGACTTATATACATACAGACATAAATGCATACATACATACAGACAGAGACACACAACCACACAGACCAAATCGCTTTATTTCTGCATAAGAGAACGGAGAGAGAGAGAGAGAGAGAGAGAGAGAGAGAGAGAGAGAGAGGAAGAAAACAGCGTGTGTGAGAGAGAGAGAGGGAGTGTATGTTAAAGGGGAAAGATGAGGAGAGAGAGAGAGAGAGAGAGAGAGAGAGAGAGAGAGAGAGAGAGAGAGAGAGAGAGAGAGAGAGAGAGAGTTACAAGACTTTAAAATAGTAGTTTGTACGCATAATTGATAAACACATTGATACGCATTCCAAGGGGGGGGGGAAGAATAAAAGAACGATAGATAGATAGATAGAAGGATAGACAGAGAGACATACAGATAGATAGATAGATAGACAGTCAGTCAGAATTATATTTCATAAGAAGATTTATTTACAGAGTTATTGAAGAGTAATAGTTATTGAAGAGTAATAGTTATTGAAGAGTAATAGTTATTGAAGAGTAATAGTTATTGAAGAGTAATAGTTATTGAAGAGTAATAGTTATTGAAGAGTAATAGTTATTGAAGAGTAATAGTTAAACTAAAATTCCTTATCACAGATAGATAGACAGAGAAAGCATGTAAAAAATACGCGTGTTGCAATATATATATATATATATATATATAATCCCACGTGTCTCCATCATATTTAAGTCAAGTTTTCATAATTCATAATTCACAAACATGTTCGCTACTAAGCCTTAATAATAGTTGAAATATCCAGGTGGAAGCATGTCAATTAAACCTGAAGGGGCCCCGTTTTCTTTTTCTAGATTCCTCCCTAGACCTCCATCAAGCTTAAAAGACAATTATTATCATTCGTGTCTTAAATGCCACACACTCCCCTTAACACCCCCCCCCCCCCCCCTCTTAAGACCCTCCCTCAAGATAAATGTGTACGTCGATAGAAAAAGGCGGGCCACGAAAAATCTTAATATTGACAAAGAAATGGAACGAAAGGTCTCAAAATCACCAAACTAACGGGCCGAACGTCATACAATCTGAAAACAAACGGGACTTAACATGAGAAAGAAGGGGGATCAGAAAAACGACCCACCTCCCTTTAAATGGACAAAAAAGGACTATTGTAAAATTAGATGCATATTCCAGCAAGCAAATATCATAAGTCCTATTTTTAAGTTTGCATTCCTGAAGAAAAACAAAAACAAACGATTTATATAACATCTGATGAAATTATGTTCCAAGTAAAACTGATGCTAAAACATGTAATGTAATTCCCGTAGACTTTTCCACACCATTATTGACAGTGTTAAAGAAAGAACAAAATAACATTCAGAGAGAGAGAGAGAGAGAGAGAGAGAGAGAGAGAGAGAGAGAGAGAGAGAGAGAGAGAGAGAGAGAGAGAGAGAGAGAGAGAGAGAGAGAGAGAGAGAGTGGTAAGATTGAGTAGCAGAAGAAGTTAGAGTTACAAATGCAAATATATCAGTTCCCTCCTTCACTCTCTCTCATACATACACACACACACACACACACACACACACACACACACAAACCCACTCACACACATACACTCAGACTCTCATGAAAGCAAGATGCAAAGGAGATGTGAGAAAGTATAGTTTCCCTTACAGAAGTATAAGTAAATGGAATCAGTTAGAAGAGGAAGTGGTGTGTGCAAAAACATTCATATTTTTAAGGCAAAGTTAGATAATTGTAACTCAGGAAGCGGGACAATACGAGCCTAAACAGCTCAACTCCTGTATACTACAAATAGGTAAATACACACTCACTCACACGAACACACACACACACACAAAGACAAACACAGCCACACACACACCTACACACACACACACTCCCACCATAACACACACATCCACACCCTCAAACACACACACACACACACACACGCAACAACACACACAGCCACACACACACTATGTTCACCCCCTATAAAAGAGGGGTGGGAGGGGATACTTGTTCAATGATGCAACACGGTAAAGATATCTCCCTCTCTCTCTCGCTCTCGCTCGCTCTCTCTCTCTCTCTCTCTCTCTCTGTCTGGCTATCTAACTCACACACCCTCTCTCTGTCTGTCTGTCTAACTCACTCTCACTCTCTCACACACAGTCACTCACACACACACACTCTCTCTCTGTCTGTCTGTCTGTCTAACTCACACACAGTCACTCACACACACACACTCTCTCTGTCTGTCTGTCTAACTCACTCACTCTCACTCTCTCACACACAGTCACTCACACACACACACTCTCTCTGTCTGTCTGTCTAACTCACTCTCACTCTCTCACACACAGTCACTCACACTCACACACTCTCTCTCTGTCTGTCTGTCTAACTCACTCTCACTCTCTTATACGCAGTCACTCTCACTTCCTCTCCCTCTCACACACACACTCTATCTCTCTGTCTGTCTGTCTAACTCACTCTCACTCTCTCACACACAGTCACTCTCACTTCCACTCCCTCTCACACACACACTCTCTCTCTGTCTGTCTGTCTAACTCACTCTCACTCTCTCACACACACACACTCTCTCTCTGTCTGTCTGTCTAACTCACTCTCACTCTCTCACACACAGTCACTCACACTCACACACTCTCTCTCTGTCTGTCTGTCTAACTCACTTTCACTCTCTCACACACAGTCACTCTCACTTCCTCTCCCTCTCACTCACACACTCTCTCTCTGTATGTCTGTCTATCTCACTCTCACTCTCTCACACACAGTCACTCTCACTTCCTCTCCCTCTCATACACACACTCTCTCTCTGTATGTCTGTCTAACTCACTCTCACTCTCTCACACACAGTGACTCTCACTTCCTCTCCCTCTCACTCACACACTCTCTCTCTGTCTGTCTGTCTAACTCACTCTCACTCTCTCACACACACACACTCTCTCTCTGTCTGTCTGTCTAACTCACTCTCACTCTATCACACAGTCACTCACACTCACACACTCTCTCTCTGTCTGTCTGTCTAACTCACTCTCACTCTCTCACACAGTCACTCTCACTTCCTCTCCCTCTCACACACACACACACACACTCTCTCTCCCTCTCTTTGTCAACCATATCCTTAACATAACACCCGCTCTTCTTCTTCTTCTCATTTCCTCCACCCTTCTCCTATTTCTTTTCGTTCTTCCTGTATCACTTCCTCCCTCTCTGCTTTCTTCTTTAACTTCCTATGTCACTTTTCACAAATCTATGACAAGGATTTTTGTCTGTAAAACTCCCTAATGCGGGTCCTGTTTTGAGAGATATATATATATATATATATATATATATATATATATATATATATATATATATATATATATATATATATATATATACAATTTTGTCAATATATGGCTATAGTTTGCTTTGTTTTGCTCTTTGTTTCTGAATGTCTTTATAAAAAGGGGGGAGGGGCAGTTTCCTCCCTGGACCTATAACACACACACACACCTTCGAGATAAATCTATGTATATTTTTTCGGTAGGAAAATATTCCGGCCAAAGGCCGGTTCCTACTAAATTGCAGACTCGCCATCTCTCGCCAGGATAAAAACATAACAAATAAATCGACACCTAAATGGTACGAAAGCCCTTTAAAACGCAAAACTAATTAGGCGAACGTCTTGTAATCTCAAAACTAGTGGGTCTAAACAAGAGGGAGAAAGGAGGTCCCGAAAAAATTATCTTCCATGATCGCTCAGTAATTAGACCGTTTGTGTTCAATGACCTATATCCTTATTAACAAAGAGATCACTAATACGTTCAGGAATTACTATATGTTCAGTCAAGGGGTTTATGCTAGAATGATTGATAGCACAAGTCTGTCCGTCAGTATGTCAGCTTGGGGCTAATTGAATAGGAATTACAGTTAATATGTATTTATGTACAGTATATAAGTATGTATGTGTAGGTACCGATATATATATATATATATATATATATATATATATATATATATATATATATATATATATATATATATATATATCTATATATCTAGTTATCTATATAATTAACTATCTATAAATGTATCTATCTGGTGCTTCTATACGTATGCTATACCCTGTTCCAAATAAGTAGGCCAAAACTGTTGACCAATAACCTCTATAACTCACAAACAACTTGAGTGATCGAGCTAATATTACTACCACTTGAGAAGAGTCAGACAAGGAAGAGGCGTGGAAATGTACAGCCCATTTGCTCCAGGCCTTTTTGAGTTACAGAGGATAGGATTTACGAATTCTGGCCTACCTAAAATGAATGGACTATAGTTTTATTGTCTGACTGCCTAGTGGGGATAGCAAGCTCTGTGCAGTCAGTGTAGCCATGTAATACACACACACATACACACACACACGATACAGTACATATTCATTCCCCTCCCTCTCACTCTCTCTCTCTTTCACTCACTCACTCACACTCTCTCTTTCACTCACTCACTCACGCTCTCTCTCTCTCTCTCTCTCTCACCTTTCACCTCTTACCCTCTAACTCAGTCTACCTCTACCTCCCCCCCCCCTCCCTACTCTCTCTCTCTCTCTCTAACTCACATCCCCCCCCCCCTCTCTCTCTAACTCCCCCCCCCCCACCTCCCTCCTTCCCATAAAGTGTGCTAGCTCGTGGTGGTGGTGGTGGTGGAGGGAGGGAGGGAGGGAAGGATGGAACGAAGGAATGAGATTTAAGAGAAGGAAGAGAGAGAGAGAGAGAGAGAGAGATGAGAGCGAGAGAGATTGGAGAGAGGAGTGGTGTTGGAGGGAGAGAAGGAAGGAAGGAAGGAAGGGAGGAAGGAAGGAAAGAGGGAAGGAAGGAAATATAGAGGATGGAAGGAAGGAAGGAAGGAAGGAAGGAAAGAAGGAAGGAAAGAAAGAAAGTAAGAAGGAAAAGAAAGAAGGAAGGAAGATATAAGAAAACAGAGAGGAAGAAAGGAAGGAGAGAAAGAAGGAAAGCAAAAGAAAGAAATGAAGGAAGGAAGGAAGGAAGAAGGGAGAGATGGAGGGAGGGAAGGAAGGAAAGAAGGGAGGGAGGGAGGGAAGGAAGGAAAGAAGGAAGAAAGGAAGATTTAGGAGGAGGTGAAAGAGAAGAAAATAAAGGTTGAATATACATACTGGACTTACACGAGAGCGAGAGAGAGAGAGCGAGAGCAAGCCAGCCCTCTCTCTCTCTCCCTCTTCCTTCCTTCCTCCCTGCCCTCCTTCAACCCTCTCTCTCTCCTTCCCTTCTTCTTACCCTTCCCTCCCTTCCTTTCTTCCACTCTCTCATCCTTCCTTCCCGCATTAATTTCTCCTCTCCCGTCTCTCCCCCATTCCTCTCTTCCTTCTCCTCTACATTCTCTCCTCTCTCCCTCCCTTCCTACCTTCCTTCATCCTTTCCTTCCTTCCCTCCTCCCTCTCTTCTTTCATTTCTCCCTTCCGTACTCCTCCTTCCTTTCTCTCTCTCTCTCCCTTCCCTCCTTCAACCCTCTCTCTCCTTCCCTTCCCTCCTCCCTCCCTTCCTTCCTTCCTCCTTTCCTTCCTTTTCTCTCTCCCTTCCTTCTTTCTCCCCTCACCCCTTTCTTCTCCCCGACTCTCTCCCTCCTTGCCATGACTGCTTTCTGCATCTCATTTCCTCTATCCCTCTCTTTTATTCTCTCTCTCTCTCTCTCTCTCTCTCTCTCTCTCTCTCTCTCTCATTGGATAGAATATTAGGTAGCAAGCAGACATAAAGCTGCGATTTGTGATCATATTATTAATATTATTTTTTTCCGGAATGGCTTCTTATCACATCTGGTTTACAGCACGGATCTGTCCTTGGCCTAATGTTGTTCATCAGTATGTATGTATGTATGTATGTATGTATGTATGTATGTACTGTATATGCTCGGGCACACACCTCATAGCCTAGCTGGAGGTGGCCGACTCGAGACAGAAACCGAACAGAAACATTTAAAATACTAAATGGTTTTGGCAGTATGGATTAAAGCAATATATTTACTCTCAATAATAATAAAATATAGAATCATAATTTTAAGTTTAAGCTAGATAATTTTTCACATGTAATATATCATCTTTTCATTTGCATTATCTCCTTGGAATGAGCCGCAAGGTCTTGAGACACTAACTACTCTTTGTAACTCCTTGTATCTCTCTCCTTGCTTGTAACTCACTCTCACCCTCACCCCGTTTTTTTTACATCATCCCCCACATCTCAGTCTCTCTCTCTCTCTCTCTCTGCTATCCTATTCCTAGCTTGTAACTCACACAAACACACACACACACTCTCTCTCTCACACACACACACTCTCTCTCAATGGTGTTCTATGCCTTGCTCGTAACTCACTCTCTCTTTTCCCTATACACTCTACACCATCACTCTCTCTCTCTCTCTCTCTCATTCCACTTTCTCTTACTATCGGGTTTGCTATCCCTACTAGATATAAGTTCTGACCACCTAGTAAGGTCTGTGTGGCCCGTATATCCATGTAACTCCTTGTAACTCTCCCCCCATGCATGATTCCCTAACCCCCGCCCTCCTGGGACATGTTCGGCCATCACAGCATCCACTCGGAGGGGACCAAACGTCTTGAGAAAGGGGCCACAGGAAAAAATAGCCAATGTGTCTATAATAGTACCAGGAGTAATAGCAACATTGTCACTCAGATGATAAATGCCTCAGGTGACATAGGAGGGAGAATAGTCATGGAGCTACCTAACTCTATTAATAGTCATGGAGCTACCTAACTCTATTAATAGTCATGGAGCTACCTAACTCTATTAATAGTCATGGAGCTACCTAACTCTATTAATAGTCATGGAGCTACCTAACTCTATTAATAGTCATGGAGCTACCTAACTCTATTAATAAGGAGTCATAATCTGTAATGGGCTTACGAGGGGGTATTATACAGGCATGACAATACTTGACCAAGTCTTGAAAGTCTAGGTGAGAGTCTTTGAAGGTATGATAAGGGAAATCAATTCTATAGATAAGCAGTTTAGTGCCTTGCCAGGATGTGGTACAACCAATGCTGTCTTCATAGTCATACAGGTGTATACAAATAGGGATCAGTATCTTATGTTTGTAGACCTGGAGAAGGCCTTAGTTGTGCAGTGGGCTAGGGGAAAACTAGGCATAGAGGAGTGGCTGGTGTGTGTGATCATGAAGATGTACGAGGACTCACGAACGGCAGTGAGGGTGAAAGGTGTACTGAGTAAGGAGTTTAGAGTTAGTGTTGGAGTCCAACAGGGCTCTGTGTTAAGCCCTCCACTCTTTGTGATGTTTTTTTGGAGATTTCAGAACTAGGCTCTCTTTGGAACTGATATACGCTGATGACCTATGCCCTTTTCTAAATAGGTAGTCCAGAAATCATGACTCTTAACCTCTGTAACTCAAAAAGGGCTACAGTTAATGGGCTGTAAATTTCCACACTGATTCGTTAGCTGACCCTTTCCAAATGGTATAAATATTAGCTCGATTAATCTAGTCGTGTGTGAGTGATAGAAGTTTATTTTCAATAGAAGGAAGGAAGGAAGAAAAGAAGAAATAGATGAAGGAAGTTAAGAGGAAAAACAAACTAAAGAAGGAAGGAACGAAGGAAGGAGTGAACGACAGAATAAACGAAGGAAGTGAAGGAGGGAGGAAGTAAAAAATAGAAGGAAGGAAGGAAAGAAGAAATTAATGAAGGAGGCTAGAGGGAAGGAAACAAAATAAAGAAGGAACGAAGGAAGATAAAAAGAGAAGCAAGAGAAGAAGTAAGAAAAATGAAGGAATGAAAGAAGAAAGAAAGAAAAAAAGGAAGAAAGAAAGGAAGATAGAAAGAGAAGGAAGAGAAGAAATATGAAAGATGGAAGGAAGAAAGAAAACAAATAAAGAAAGGGAAAAAGAAGGAAGTAAGTAACTAAAAAAGGAAGGAAGGGAACGAGGACAAATAAAGAAGGAATGAAGGAAGAAAGAAGATAAAGAAGACATGTGAAAGAAGGAAGGAAGGAAAACAGGAAGAAGGAAGGAAGGAAAACAGGAAGAGGGAAGGAAGGATGAATAGGAGTCAAGATAGATGGATGAAGTGAGGCAAGAACTGGAACGGAGAGAGAGAGAGAGAGAGAGAGAGAGAGAGAGAGAGAGAGAGAGAGAGAGAGAGTGTGTGTGTGTGTGTGTGAGAGAAAGAGTATATGAGTGTATGCGTGTGAGATTGAAAGTGTGAGAGAGAGAGAGAGTGTGAGTGTGTGTATGTGCGAGCGAGTAAGTGTGAGTGTGTGTGTGTGTGTGAGTGAGTATACGTGTGTGTGAAAATGAGTGTTTGTGCGTTCGAGATTAAAAGTTAGAGGCGAAAATCCTACAATCTCATACCAATGGGGCTAAAGACGAGGGAGAAGGAGGGGGGGGGGGGATCCGGAAATAAACCCACTACCTCCCCTCATATAAGAGTAATACATCAAAGACAGGCTAGGCAGAGGTCTTGATGGGGTCGGAATGGTTTAATTATTTCTCAACCATAGACGGAAAATTGAGGAGCGGTGAGACGGATCCGGCTTCGTGTTTCTTTTATGTTTTCTGGCCATTATTATTAGACGATTATTAGACGATTATTAGACGATTATTAGACGATTGTATTCATTATTATGTTCCCTTCACCAACCGACTTTACTTCTAAACGCAATTAATGAAATCAACAAATACATGTGGCAGTCCAGGGACTCGAACCTAGGATGCTCACACCGAAATTCAGTGCATTTATCCATTGCGCTACGAAGACAGTTAAAGAATGGTGGACAAGCCTACGACTTATTATGCAGTTTCGAATCCTGCATATCAATCTAAGCATGTACACAATTCCAACTGCGCTATCATAGGCTATGGATAGATGGATATTAGGAAGGGTATATGGAAGTCAGAGTGTGAAAATCTCGAAACTAATGACGTACAAAGGAGAACAAAGGAAAACAAGCAATATCAGGTCATGCAACCTCTCGAGGTTACTTGCCCTCCAAAACACTACTGTTCCAAGTGTTGCAACAATATTTCGGAGAGAATGTGGGAAAGATGTGAGAAGGAAGTGCTGCCCTGGGGCTTAGTCCATGGCAGGGCAAATTATATTAAAATCTATTAGGTTATTGAACGAACACTACTAAAGAAAGAGAGAGGATAAAAAAAGACTACCCTCACAACATATAGGGTTAAGTTGAAGAGAAATAATTCATAGGCAACAAAGCAACAAATACTCCCCCCCCCCCCCCAACACACACACACACACCCTGGTTGATTGTGTATATTATTATAACCTTGGGAGTAGAGGATGTAACAGAACAACACACACACACACGCGCGCTGTCTCTCTCTGTTGATTGGGTATATCATTATAACCTTGGAAGTGGAGGATAACAGGAAAACAGTGTCTCTCTCTCTCTCTTCCTTTCTTCCTTCTCCTGCCTTATCCTCTTCTTCTCCTCCTTCATATCTCTCCTTCTCTCTCTCTCTCTCTTACACACATACTGTAAAAGCTATTGTCACATTTTCCTGTGAACAAGGCTATCTTGTTATCTTATCAAGATAGCCTATTATATTGTGTGTATTGATCTTATAATAAGTAAAATAGACCCATATTGCACATGTGCCTTGGGAATAGAGGCCCCTTCACTGGCTGCATGTAAATGAAGAATACAACCTCTTTAATCGCTGCGTGTCATAAGAGGCAACTAAGAGGGACGGGTGCACTCGGTGGACTCGTTAGCCATGGGCAGCCAACCTCGTCTAGGGGAAGGAATACCCCAAACATCAAACCTCCTCATGGATTCCCGTGACCATGAGGGAGAGCCAACTGATTTGGGGTAGGGCCTGTGACCCGACCTCGCAAAACCTGCCACTGCCAAAAACCGCTGCCACACACAATTTAAAAAAGAGGGACCAGGATCATAGCACACCCACCCAACGACCCCGGCCCAGTTATTCTAGGGGGTTCAATGTCGGGCATGACCAGCTCAGTGTGTGGGACCGATCTTATTGCTCCTGCTAGTCAAGTAAGGATGCCAGGTGTGATGAGTGCAGGGCAAAGTTTTCTTCGGGACCCTTGTCGGACGCTCCAGACAACCTCCTGATTTGTGGTGTGGTCATGGCAGCGCAGACCAAATCACGAACCCAAAGACACACTCCTGGGCTTAACATTCAGAGGGGTGTCCAGGTTGGAGCCTGGAACATAATGGCCCTCTCGGGGGATAACTGACTACCTCCTTTATCTGGGGAGCTGTGGTGCCTGGGGGTCGACATACCAGCACTCTCTGAGGTGAGGCGGCCTGACAACGGTGAGATCAGTTGTGATAGTTACTCATACTACTGGTCTGGCTGGGGTAATGGTGCTCGCCAAAAGGGGGGTAGCTGTTGTGATCTCTTCTAACCCAGTGTTGTGAGCGTTACACCTGTTAACTGTTGGTGAGAATGAAGCACCCGATGGGCTTAATTTCTCGTTGCAGTGTATGCTCCTGCCGAGATGAGTAATGTAGAAGGAAAGAATTATTCTACACCAAGCTCGACAATATTTTCGAACAGCGTCACCAACGGGACACACTCGTTACCCATAGTGGTCTCTACAGAGGATACCCTGAATGGAGGAGGCCACGTCGGTCAATCATGCGATGTGATACTTGATTTGAGCCAGGTAGATGCCTGGAATCTAGCTCGGGAAGAGTGGAGTCAGAGGATGAATGCGGCTACGTGCTCTCAGGGTGTATGGCCCCATCGACTGATTGAAAGAATTGATATACTGGGCTTCATTGTAACCGAACTATTTTATCATTCAATTTTGTTGTATCAAAATGCATATCTGTTTGTCTGCATCCACACTGATGGGTGGTAAATAAAGGTTATCAAGTAAAGTCGAGCCCCCTTACTCTCACTCTCACTCTCACTCTCTCTCTCTCTCTCTCCTTGGTGAATAATGACACTCTGGACCAGGTTATCTCACCATACTGCTACATGTTAACCCAGACCCGCTATCGCTACCACATTTTAACTTGAGTAGCAAAGAGTGACAAGGAATAGTTACTATCTTATATATCTTGCGGTACATTCCAGGGAGATACTTTACAGAAATAAATAAAAGTCAAATAGAAGGAGTTAATCAGAGATAGGAAGGAATTAACATTAATGCAAGGGTGAGTCGGTTAAGTGGTAGTGTAATGGTTTAGGTGCTTATGTTCTGGGTGTGGTGTCCCGAGTTCGAAAGTTCGAGGATCAAATGCTTTCATTAATTTATTCAAGTGCATTGGGGTTTGTAATGGATGATTAATGCTAAGAACAGGGTCTTCCTTAATTTATGCAAAAACAAAACAAATATAAAGAAAATTCGTAAAAAAGCGAAACCTGAGAATACGCCAAAGGGGAAAAAGGAAGGAAACACGGAAGGAGTGAAAAGGAAGAAAGAAGGAAGGAGCAATAAATCACGACCACATGCATAGATATCGGTGAGAGAGAGAGAGAGAGAGAGAGATAGATGCATATATACAGTATATAGGGATTTTTTTTTTACTAGCTCAGCATCGTGAATTATCAAAATATAAATTAAATTATATATATAATTATATCAAATACATATCGTAGGAGGATGCTTGTCTAGTTCACAAAGGGGATGTTGATGTCACTAGCTCATTATCTAAAACAAATAAAATAAAATAAAATAAAATAAAAGCCCAAAACGAAAATATATGCGTCATCGTATCTAAAAAGGAAGTACAAAGGAAATCAAGCAACAACAGATCTAGTGACCCTTCTAGGCTGCTTGTCCTCCAAAACACTGAGGATCAAGTGTCCAAACAGTGGTTTAGAGTGGGTAAGGGAACATTGGAAAGGGAACTACTGCCCTGGAACTAATGTCCGTGGCAGGATTAGGAAGTTAGTAGGGGACAGATGGGTTAGTAACTGAGGGGGGGATAAAATAAAGTTATCATTTACAAACGCAGTCAGTCGCGGGTTTGATGCGATATATTTGTCTAAGCGGAGTTTAAATGAATCAATGCAGTCTATAACGTCTCGGGGAAGCCCATTCCACAAGTTGACAACTCGATTGAAGAAGAAATTCTTAGATTCGTGCGAGTTAAAAGATTTACCAATAATTTTGCAACCGTTTCCCCGCGTGTAATTAGATTGGTCGATAGTGAAGTACTTACTACAGTTCATATTGTCGATGCCTTTGATGATTTTGAACACTTGAATTAAGTCACCTCTTAATCTGCGCTGGGTTAAAGGAAATAGATTTAATTCTCTAAGACGCTCTTCGTATGGTTTGTTCTTTAGGCTAGGTATAATTTTGGTAACTCTACGTTGAACTCGTTCTAGCTTGTTTATATCTTTTTGGTAATAAGGGCACCAGGATTGAACGCAGTATTCCAGAAGAGGGCGGACTAAGGAATTGTAAAAAGGTTAGGATAACTTCTTTGGATTTATGCTCAAATGACCTGCCTATAAAGCCAATTATTTTGTTTGCCTTCTTAACAACTTCTGAACATTGTTGACTCGGTTTTAGGTTACTCGATATTGTTACTCCCAGATCGGTTTCTCTGTTTACATTCTTAAGCTAAGTGCCATTCATCGAATAGTTTGCTTTCTCATTTAGGTATCCGATATGTAGTGCTTTACATTTATCCGCATTGAAACTCATTTGCCAAATTTGGGCCCAACATGACAATTTATCTAGATTGTGTTGCATATCGTCAACTTGTTCTAGGAAGGGTTAATAGAGGATGTGGAGTGTCATACTAACTGACGAATTCATCCTGAGTAATTGTGGTGATGGTGGTTGCTGTGGTGGTAGTTGTGGTGGTGGTTGTGGCTGCTGTGATTGTGGTGGTGGTGGTAGGTGTGGTTGTAGTAGTATTGGTGGCTGTTGTTGTTGTTATAGTTGTGGTGGTGATTGTGGCTGTTGTGATTGTGGTGGTGGTGGAAGTTGTGATTGTAGTAGTAGTGGTGGCTGTTGTTGTTATAGTTGTGGTGGTGGTGGTGGTTGTGGTTGTTAAGCCCCAATACCCCAGAGAAAGTTGTTGCTAAAGGTCATATGATGTAGACAGTGTACTGAATATGTATATATGTTATTTTATCATTTGTCTTGATTATTGCCATGTTCAAGCCATGTATTTTAGTTTGTCCCCTAGGCTAACAAAAACGCCTTCCCAGACTTCCTGTAAGCTAAAATAAGCTCACCCAGACCCTCTTCAAGCTAAAAAAAAAGTTAAAAAAAAAAACTTTCCAGATTTCCTCAAGCTAAAATATATCCACCCAGACAACCTTCAAGCTAAATTTGTAATGTACCGGCCGAAGGAGGATTTTTTCTGAGTGATCTCTCTTTTCCCTTCGAGCATCTTCTGAAAATGAACTGCAAGGGCTTTGAGATACTAACTATTCCTTGTAACACACACAGACACACACACACATGTTCTCTCTTTCTCTCGCTCTCGAAACATAATCCCAAACAGCTTACACACACACACACACACACACACACTTAACGAACATACACTCCCTCTCCCCCTCCCCCCCCCCTCTCTCTCTCTCTCTCTCTCTCTCTCTCTCTCTCTCTCTCTCTCTCTCTCTCTCTCTCTCTCTCTCTCTCAGAAATTTAAAACGGTAGCAAAAATATACAGATAAAATATTTAACTCCAAGCCAAATAAGTTAATCCGCTTTATAGTGAAATTAATGCGAGCGAGAGAGAGAGAGAGAGAGAGAGAGAGAGAGAGAGAGAGAGAGAGAGAGAGAGAGAGAGAGAGAGAGAGAGAGAGCGAGAGAGCGAGCGCGAGAGAGAGAGTATTTATAGTCGTAGAGAAAAAAAAGAGAACTAGATTTAAAATGTGAGATAGCTTTAAACGCAAGAGTAGCAAGTCTTGGTGGGAATTGTGAGTGGTATTTAAATGTCACTATGTGCGGTGGTATATGGAAGAGAGAGAGAGAGAGAGAGAGAGAGAGAGAGAGAGAGAGAGAGAGAGAGAGAGAGAGCGAGAGCGAGAGCGAGCGAGAGCGAGAGAGAGAGAGAGAAAGTGAGAGGGAGTGTGTGTGTGAGAGAAAGAGAGTTTGGGAGAGTGAGTGTGTGTGTGATAGAGAGAGAGAATGTGTGTGTGTGTGTGTGAGAGAGAGTGTGTGTGTTAGTGAGAGAGAGACACCAATTCGTCGGCCTTTTTCGAAGCTTTGTATTAATTCATTATTTGCGAGTTTCTAGCCATTATATATATATATATATTTATTTGTTTAGTCTGTAGGAAGTCTGGGAAGGTGTTTTTGTTAAGCCGGGGTCACACGAGCCGTTTTTCGAGCAATTTTTACGAGCAATTATGGTCTGGAAGCTTCAAATATTACACTTTATCAGAATTAAACCGCCTAACATACTATACTTTCAGTCGAGTTACCGATACCAGTGCAAAAATGTCCCAGAATATAACGAGAACAAAACTTGCTAATGGAAAATTGACGGAAAAATTACTCATGTGACACCGCCTTTAGCCTAGGGGACAAACTAAAATTAATTGCTCGAAAATGCCAAAAGCAAGCAAAATCCTCAATAAATATTACAACAAAATATTCTAATAACTCGGTGAGGAATTTTGAAGACTCGATAACCACCAATTACGTTCGCTAATCTTCTTGAGATAATCGATTGGGTGTAATTTAGGGGTATATTATGTGCTTGCCGAGAGAGAGAGAGAGAGAGAGAGAGAGAGAGAGAGAGAGAGAGAGAGAGAGAGAGAGAGAGAGAGAGAGAGAGAGAGAGAGAACAGAAGACAGACAGAAAAGAGCAGAAGCTCCACGGAAATTTGGCCAGGAAACCCCCCCCCCCAAAAAAAAAAGTACTTGTTTAATTCTTCAGAAAATATGTCTATGAAAACATTCCTACATGAACACGCTGTATATATATATATTATATGTGTGTATGTGCGTGTGTGTGTATGTGTGTGTGTATGTAGGTGTGTGTGTGTGTGTGTATGTAGGTGTGTGTGTGTGTATGTATGTGTTTTGTGTGTGTGTGTGTGTGTGTGTGTGTGTGTATGTAGGTGTGTGTGTGTGTGTGTGTGTTAGTATACATAGGCGTGTGGGTGTGCGTGTTTGTAAATATGTTACGTTTGCGTGTGCGTGTAGTTTCGCAAAAGGTCCGAAAATTTCCTACACCACGAAATCTGAAACCAGTGTCTTCTCCCCATAAACGGCGCCTATGCAAAACGGCCAATTATCCTTCGATCATTTTGTCAATAATTTTGTCTGAATAATTCCACTCTAACTACGAGGCAAGAGCGGCGTCAGAAGGGAGAGTTTTGTTGCCAATTTTGTATCACAAGGGAGAGTTTTGTGGCTAAGTTTTTATCTGTATTTTATCTGAATTATTCCACTCAAACTACGAGGCAAGAGAGGCGTCAGAAGGGAGAGTTTTGTGGCCAAGTTTTGATGTGTTAGAGAGACACAGAGAGAGAGTGATTTGGTAGATGTCCTTCCTGAGCTGAATCAAATCGTCTAATAGCCGCCAGAATAAACTAATGGGGCTAAACAGGAGGGAGAAAGGGTTAGATATTTGTTTACACCGATTACAACTGATGGAATGTGCTTCGTAAAAAAAGAATACATTTAAAGAAGAGAGTTGCTGCGAGAGTATTTATAAGCTCTCTTTAAATGTGAGATAGTAGGATTGTCTATTAAAGTGAGAGAGTAGAGGTAGGAATGGAGAGTTAGGAGACAAATGTAAAGAGAATATGTGTGTGTGTGTGTGTGAGAGAGAGAGAGAGAGAGAGAGAGACAGTGTGTGTGTGAGAGAGAGAGAGAGACAGAGCGAGACAGTGTGTGTGTGAGAGAGAGAGAGACAGAGCGAGACAGTGTGTGTGTGAGAGAGAGAGAGACAGAGCGAGACAGTGTGTGTGTGTGAGAGACAGGCAGACAGACAGAAAGCCGTGGGTGCCTGAAATCAGCTTAGACCGGGTAAGTAACAGCAACATTCAAGGAGATGGCCGTATTCCAGCCTGGGTCTGTCTGTAGGTCTGTTCAGTTCACTTCACTTCAGTTCAGTTCAGTTTAGTTCAGTTCAGTTCAGTTTAGTTCAGTTCAGTTCAGTTTGTTAGTTAGTAGGTACGAAAGTTAGTTATTTTAGGTACCCGGGGTAGTTAGTTCAGTTTGTCAGTTCAGTTTGTTAGTTCAGTTCAGTCAGTTAGTAGGAAGGAAAGTTAGTTATTTCAGTTAGTAGGAAAGTTAGTTCATTTGTATTGAGGTTGATTGGTTGGTTAGTTATTTAGTTCAGTTCAGTCAGTTCAGTCAGTCAGTCAGTCAGTCAGAAATCATTTTAGACCAAGTAAGTAAGAACACAACATTCAAGGAGATGGGCGTATATATATGAACATAGCAATAAATACATAGAAAATAAATATATAAATTAATATACATGGCAATACATAAATAAGTAAATAAATAAATAAATAAATAAAGGCAACAACAAACAAGAACACTAAACCATCAACGAAAACAAAACCGGTACAAAACGCGGTACAAAATATTCGTCACCCAAAATGTGAGTCCATCAAATTATACAAAGGCAATGATAAACCTTTTACCATTTATAAACACAACATCAACACAAGATAAACCATTCCACCCATTTTGACAGCTGTTTTGGTGTGTGTGTGTGTGTGTGTGTGGGAGTACAAAGGAGTACAAAGGAAATCAAGCAACAACATATCTAGTGACCCTTCTAGGTTGCTTGTCCTCCAAAACACTGAGGATCAAGTGTCCAAACAGTGGTTTAGAGTGGGTAAGGGAACATTGGAAAGGGAATTACTGCCCTGGAACTAATGTCCGTGGCAGGATTAGGAAGTTAGTAGGGGACAGATGGGTTAGTAACCGAGGGGGGGATAAAATAAAGTTATTCATTTACAAACGCAGTCAGTCGCGGGTTTGATGAGAGATATTTGTCTAGGCGGAGTTTAAATGAATCAACGGTGATGCAGTCTATAACGTTTCGGGGAAGCCCATTCCACAAGTTGACAACTCGATTGAAGAAGAAATTCTTAGATTCGTGCGAGTTAAAAGATTTACCAATAATTTTGCAACCGTTTCCCCGCGTGTAATTAGATTGGTCGATAGTGAAGTACTTACTACAGTTCATATTGTCGATGCCTTTGATGATTTTGAACACTTGAATTAAGTCACCTCTTAATCTGCGCTGGGTTAAAGGAAATAGATTTAATTCTCTAAGACGCTCTTCGTATGGTTTGTTCTTTAGGCTAGGTATAATTTTGGAACTCTACGTTGAACTCGTTCTAGCTTGTTTATATCTTTTTGGTAATAAGGGCACCAGGATTGAACGCAGTATTCCAGAAGAGGGCGGACTAAGGAATTGTAAAAGGTTAGGATAACTTCTTTGGATTTATGCTCAAATGACCTGCCTATAAAGCCAATTATTTTGTTTGCCTTCTTAACAACTTCTGAACATTGTTGACTCGGTTTTAGGTTACTCGATATTGTTACTCCCAGATCGGTTTCTCTGTTTACATTCTTAAGCTGAGTGTCATTCATCGAATAGTTTGCTTTCTCATTTAGGTATCCGACATGTAGTACTTTACATTTATCCGCATTGAAACTCATTTGCCAAATTTGGGCCCAACATGACAATTTATCTAGATTGTGTTGCATATCGTCAACTTGTTCTTTTGAGAGTACGCTATTTGCAATATTTGTATCGTCAGCAAATTTTGAGATTGTACAGGTGAGACCCTCATCTATGTCGTTGATGTAAATTAGAAAGATAATTGGTCCTAGTACCGATCCCTGGGGTACCCCGCTACTTACATTGGTCCATTTAGATGCCTTACCGTTTAGGACTACTCTTTGCTTTCTGTTGCTGAGCCAATTTTCTATCCATTTCAACAAACCGTCTTGTATTCCATGCGCTTTTAGTTTTAGCAGTAAACGTTTGTGGGGAACTTTGTCAAAGGCCTTTTGAAAATCAAGGTATATAATATCTACAGCTTTACTCTCATCGTAGAGGTTGAGGATATCGTGGAAGAAGTCTAAGAGGTTTGTTAAACAGGAACGTTTTTTACGAAAGCCGTGTTGAGTATCTTTAAGTATGTTATTTTCCTCTAAGTGATTTACGAGTCTGTCTCGTATGACCGTTTCTAGCATTTTACATACAACTGAGGTTAAGCTAATTGGACGATAGTTACTGGGTAGGGATTTGCTGCCTTTTTTTAATATCGGTGTTACGTTGGCTAGCTTCCACTGATCAGGCATAGTTCCAGACTGCAAGGATTTATTGAATAGTAATGTCAGTGGTTTGGAGAGCTCATCCTTAGCTTCCTTTAGAACTCTAGGCGATATTGTATCAGGTCCTGGCGTTTTATTTACCTTGAGTTTATCTAAACAATTCAATACTTCTCTCTCTGAGAGAGAGAGAGAGAGAGAGTTGTAGTTGTGGTGGTAGTGGTGATGGCTGTTGTTGTGGTGATGGCTTTGTTAGCTGAGGTGGTTTTGTAGAGGTGGTAATTGTGGTAGGGTTTGTTGACATAGTGGTGGCTGTTGGTGGTTGGTGGTGGTGATATGTTGTGATAGGCTGTGAATATAATAACACTTTTCCATTTATAAACAAAACATCAACACAAGATAAAGCCTCCACTTATTTTGACAGCTGTTTTGGGGTGTACAGCTCTTTAGTGTGTGTATGTGTGTGTGTGTTTTGTTTTTTCCCTATATTCCAACTACTCCCTCGTGGTGTGTGTGTGTGTGTGTGTGTGTGTGTGTGTGTGTGTGTGTGTGTGTGTGTGTGTGTGTGTGTATGTATGGGGGGGGGGGGGGGTCAGTGATTGTAGTTGTGGAGGCTGTTTTAGTGGTTCTTATAGTAGATATTGGCTTTAGTGGCAGTGTTTGTGGTACGGTACCGTAGTGGTTGTGGTTGTTTGTGGTAGGGGTGGTAGTTGTGGTGGTAGTTGTTGTAGCTGTGGTGATGGTGATGGTAGTTGTGGTCGTAGTAGTTGTGTTGGGTGTAGTGGTGGTTGTTGTGGTGGTGGTTATGGTGATGGTTGAAATTGAAGTAGATATATAAAAAGATAGAGATAGAAGAATCCAGAGATAGCCAGGAGTATGAGAAGAGACAGAAAGATAAAACATAGATAGATAGATAGATACATACATAGATAGCTGGATAGATAGATAGATAGATAGATAGCCAGGAACAAGAGCAATAGAATAAGACCATAGTAAATCCGAATTAATCGTACACGAATTAAAACCGAACGAAATATAGAGAAACACCCCCTAAAAAAAAAACACACAAAAAACAAAAAAACAATAAAAGAAACTAAAAAAAGAGTAGCTGCAATTGACCTCACGCGCGGAATAGGATGGCAAAAATCTGGGAAAAAGAGCGTACCAAAAAAATAGACCCAAATAAAAACGTAAAGACTGAAACAAGCAAAGCAAATAAAAGATTAGATGGATTAGTGAGGCTGAACCATTGTGTGTGTGTGTGTGTGTGTGTGTGTGTGTGTGTGTGTGTGTGTGTGTGTGTGTGTGGTTGTCGTCGTTGTTTCTTGTGTTTTGTCTATATGGATGAGGGAGACAAAAGGCAAAACTGCCTGTTATGATTGCCTCCCCCCGAGTTGAAAAAGTGACAGGGCCAAAATCAAGGCATGTACGAGCCAAAATACCTGGACACACGGAGCTTGAAGCAATTTAAGTCATAGGATGTGGGAAAGATGGATTCAGGGAGAGTTCCAGAGCTTATCTGTTGAATAGAAGAGAGACTATCGGTTCACTCTTGGGTTGGAGAGTTGCATAGAGTAGGGGGGGGGGGTATTGTGTTGCAAGACGGATGCTACGTGTTCTACGTAGAGGAGGTGGTATACACTGAGATAGCTCTGTAGAATACTGATTATCGTAATAGCGGTAGAAGAGTGAGAAAGATACAACATTGCGGCGGGTAGAGAGAGACTGTAGGGAACTAGTGAGAGGAAGTGAGTTGATGAGACGAAATGCTATTGACTCTACTCTTTCCAAGTGCGGTATGGGTTGAACCTCTCCACACATGTGAACAATACTCGATACATGGGCGTACTGTACCCCTGTACAGAGTAAGAAGCTATCTAAATTCTCTCTCTCTCTCTCTCTCTTACTTCCATGCATGTACTCTGCCCCTTTCTCTCTATCTCTCTCTCTCTCTCTCTCTGTCTCTTACTTCCATGCATGTACTCTGCCCCTTTCTCTCTCTCTCTCTCTCTCTCTCTCTCTCTCTCTCTCTCTCTCTCTCTCTCTCTCTCTCTCTCTCTCACACCTCACCCCCTCCCTTTCTTTCATATTATTATTATTATTATTACGATCATCATTTATTTCTCCGCCTCGCACACCCCATTTCACCACCATGGGCTGAGGAGAACCAAGGGGAATTAAGTGAGAGAGAGAGAGAGAGAGAGAGAGAGAGAGAGAGAGAGAGAGAGAGAGAGAGAGAGAGAGAGAGAGAGAGAGAGAGAGAGAGAGAGAGAGAGAAAATGAGTGTGTGAATAGATGGATAAATAGTAATGTGTGTGTAGGATTATTCGTGTGCAATATTACTTTTAATATTTCGGGTAGAAAATTAGCACATGCCAATTTACAATTTGCGAATTCCATATCACTTGCCAGGGAATAATCAACACGAAAGTTCTTAAAATTGACAAACAATGGGGCGAAGGGTCTCAAAATCGCCAAACTAATAGGCCGAACGTCTTAAAACCTCAAAACTAATGGAACTAAACACGAGGGAGAAGGGGGTCCATAAAAAGCGAGCGCTACCCCCTTAGTATACAGTACATGTCTGCTTGCAAGGCCACACTATTAAACAAGGATTACGTATTAATACGAGTCGAGTTACGGTACAGTACGTGATAATATTAACAGCAAAAGAATGATTACAGTCATATTCTAACGCTCAGTTTTTATTTAGTTTTATGGAATTTCTATTCTATTTTTCTGTGTATAGTTGCTATTTATTTCTCTATATATTTCTATTTATTTGATTTCCCCCCGTTTTTTATTAATTTTCTATATTTTGTGTTTATTTAGTTTTGCTATAATGTTTTCCTATGTTTTACTATGCAGTTTTATTTAGTTTTGCTATAATGTTTTCCTATGTTTTACTATGCAGTTTTATTTAGTTTTCCTATAATGTTTTCCTATGGAAAATTTCCTATTTACGTCTACGTTGAGGGACCCGCAGAGGGCCGCTCTCGGGCGGCATGATATGCGGGGATTGTGCTCTTGTACTAGTGGTTGGGGACAGGACCAGGATTAGGGATGTAATGATTGGTGATCCTAGTTCTAAATGAATCAAGAGTGGGGCTATTAACTACATGAGATGGGAGGTGGTTCCACTCTTGGATGCTGGGGGGAAAAAATGATTGTCTAAATATGTCCGTGCTTGCCTGATACGTGTGGTATTTTAGGTTGTGGCTGCGTCTTGTAAATCGTATACTTGTACGGTATAAATATATATCTTTGTCTATGTCTACTAAGTTGTTAGTGATTTTATATAACATCTGTTGTCTGTGCATCTGTCTTCTTGTTGCAAATGGGTCGAGTTTAATGTCTTGTTTGAGCAAAGTGACAGATGTAGTGTGTCTGTAATCACGTCTGATCCATCTTGCAGCTTTGTTTTGTATGGCCTCTAGTTTATTTATATTGTTGTGAGTGTGTGGATCCCAGACGGTGTCGCAGTATTCTAAGTGTGGCCGAACAAGTGTTTTAAATGCTAGAATTTTGATGTTTGCTTTACACTTGGTGAGATTCCTGCGCAGGAAGCCCAGGGCCTTATTAGCCTTTGCTCTGACGCTGCTAACGTGAGTGGTCCACCTCATGTCTACTGAGATCGGACATGTTATGTTTTCCTAGTTAGTAAATATATATATCTGTATATACTGTCTGTAAAGGTCTTAAATTCGCCAAACTAATGGGACTAAGAATGAGGGAGAAGGGTGTCAAGAAAAAACAACCATCTCCCCTTAAAAGAGCGTAACTGTATGGTGCATATCAAGAAAATACAGGTACAGTCGCGCTAATAAGTCATGTCTCGGCACCAAGTATGTTTTGATCAATAATTGGTATCAGCAATAGCTAAGCTTAATTTCTTCATATCGAGTGAAATATACAAACATGTTCCTACCCTTACCCACCCTATTCAACATCTAAAAGACATTAATACAGCACAGGGCAAGCCAAACGTAATGACAGCTGGGACATAACTTATTAGCGCGACCGCACAATTATGTCAAATCAACGAAAATTATCTTCAATTATTTTTAACATTGTTCTTAACCCCTTCTGTACCGGAGACGTCTTTTTAACTATACTCTAGCTATTAAATGACGATTTTAGTCAGTTTAAAAAAGGACCTCCAACACTTACCAGGCTTCGAACTATCTCACTTAACCCTTTCAACTACCACAGATCCTTCTTAAACTACACATATATATAGCTATACTAACTACACATACTGTATATATAGCTATGATAAATGTTAAAAGACGTAGCCGGTTCAGTCCGCCTAATAAGTCACCAAGTATGTTTTGATGAAATAATTGGTATCAGTAATGTCTAAAATGTGATGTATTCGTTTCGAGTGAGATATACAAACATGATCCAACACTTGCCCACCCTATAAAACATCTAACATAGGCTACATTAATACAGTACAGAGCGAGCCAAACGTAGCGACAGCTGAGACATGACTTATTAGCGCCACCGTACCGTCGTGCTAATAAGTCATTTTCTCAGCTGTCATTACGTTTGGCTTTCTCTGTGCTGTATTAATGTCTGTCAGATGTTGAATAGGGTGGGTATGTGTTGGATCATGTTTGTATATTTCACTCAATATGAAGAAATGAAGCTTAGATATTGTTGATACCAATTATTGATCAAACATACTTGGTGCCGAGACATGACTTATTAGCGCCACCGTACACAAGGAGTTAACACAAATAACACCCACATGAAATTAACCAAAGCGCGTGATATTCCCAGGATTCGAACCCAGGATACCACATACAGAACTTAAACACGCTCTAACCATTACACCACCAAGACATATATTCTGCGCCCTTGGTGTGAACAAACCCTTAACCCCTTCTGTACCGGCGACGTAATATTAATTTGATTCTAGCAATATTTAGACGATCGCGGGCAGTTTAGGAAGGATCTATGGCAGTAAAAAGGGTTAAGTGAGATAGTTCAAAGCCTGTCAGTTACTAGAGGCCCTTTTTAACCTGAATGAAGTCGTCTAATATTAATTATAATATAATCATAATTAAAGAGACGTCGTCGGTACAGCAGGGGTTAACCCTTAGAAGATAGTTTACGATGACATATTTCTTATCTGATTTCTGGCTATTATTAGACGATTTTATGCAGATTAGGAAGGGTATATGGAAGTCAGAGGGTTGATGGAGACAGTATTTACCCCTTTAATTCCCGCAAATCCTTCCTAAACTGTATGCATTCGTCTATGGAAACCCAGAATGAACTTCTGGAGGTTAGATATACAAAATCCCTGACCATATTTGCGCAATTTATCGGTAAATTGTATAGGCCTATTCGCTTAACCCCTTCTGTACCGGCGACGTCGTTTTCATAATTACTCTAGCTATATTTAGACAATTTGTGTGCAGTTTAAGAAGGATCTGTGGTGGTAAAAAGGGTTAAGTGAGATTGTTCGAAGCCTGTTAATTGCTGGAGGCCCTTATAAAATCGTCTAATAGTAGCCAGAATAAAAACAGAAAGACGTCGCCGGCACAGAAGGGGTTAAGGGGAGTTACCGCTACTATTTTTTTCTGGACCCCCATCTCCCTCATGTTTAGCCCTCATTAGTTTTCAGATCTTAAGATGTATGGCCCATTAGTTTGGTGATTTTAAGACGTTTCGCATCCATTTGTTTGCTAATATTAAGACCTTTCGTGCTATTTAGGTGTCGACTTTTTTTCCTGACGAGCAATTTAGGGAGCCTGAAATTACGGAGAAATCAGCCTTCGGTCGGAACAATATCAATATCCAAAACTTGATACTCGTCTACACATTAGGCTACCATAGTGCAGTTGGAATATATGTACCTGCTCAGATTAATATGATGGATTCCAAACTGCATAATAATAAATCGTAGGCTTTTGCATATGTCTTTAATGGTCTTGATAGCGTAATGCATAGTGCGCGGCATTTCGATGTGAGTATCCTACGTTCAAGTCCTCGGAGTGCCGCATGTATTTGTTGATTTCATTACTTGAGTTTAATGTGAATTTGGTTGGTGTAAAAAACATACTAATTGTTCGATATTAATCCTTAAAGTTAGCCTTGATACCGGTACATCTCGGAATACTTTCGTTAAATATTCATATTATCACCAACCCACCAATTAACTTAAATACACTAATGAATACATGTGGTACTCCAAAGACTCGAACCTAGGATACTCACACTGAAATTCCGCGCACTAACCATTATGCAATCAAGAGTCCAAGTGTTATGCACAAGCCTACGATATATTATCCATTCTCGATTATTCAGTTCAACCCCTTAAGGGGAGGTATTTAGTTTGTTCCCTAGACCTCCATCAAGCTTAAAATTACACCCCCTTGAGTCCCTTTCAAGATAAATTTGTACATTTTTCCGTAGAAAAATTTCCCGGCCGAAGTTCCTCTTAAATTACAGGGTCGCTATCGCTCGCCAGGATAAAATCGACACCTGAATTGCACGAAAGGTCTTAATATGGGGTGAAAGTTCTCAAAATCGCTACACTAATGGGGCAAACGTTGTATAATATCAAAAGCAATGGGGCTAAACATGAGGGAGAAAGGGGTCAAGAAAAAAATCCCTCAAGTGGAGATCTCCCCCTTTAACAAATCTGGGATATTTCTTCACCCCACAGTTATGGCGATGGTGTAGCTACATTCCTTATGGCATACATTACGAGGGAGAGCCTAAACTATTGGGCGATAAGTAATTTAGGGGGGGGGGGGGGTATAAGCCTTCTCTGGTCCCCTTCTTCCTCATGTTTAGCCCCATTACTTTTGAGATTTGATGACGTTTGTCTCATTAATTTGTCGATTTTATCACCTTTCATCCTATTTCGTTGTCAATGTTAAGACTTTTCGTGCCATTTAGGTGTCGATTTTATACTGGCGAGCGATAGCGAGTCTGTAATTTAAGAAGAACCGACCTTCGGCCGGGACAATATTTCTATCAAAAAATTTACAAATTTATGTTGAAGGAGGGTCTTGGGCGGGTGTTGGTTTAAGCTTGATGGAGATCTAGGGATGAAACTAAACAATAACAAAAAATATATATATGAGCCAATAATGACGCCCATCTCCCCTAAATATTCAGATCAACCCCTTAAAGAATCACCCCCGCAGTTATGGGGATAGTGTAGCTACATTCATTATTGCATAATGTATAAGAACATAAGAAAATGGGAGTCTGCAGAAAGCCGATTGGCCCACACTAGGCAGATCCCTCTCAGGCCCAACCCATCTCGTCCATATGTCTATCTAATTTTATCTTGAAGCTCGCTATAGTTCTTGATCCCACTATACTGTATATTAGGAGAGAGCCTAAACAATTATATTAGAAGAGAGCCTAAACAATTTGCGATAAGTAAGCCTAAATCACACAAACGGTACATCGAAATAACAGTTTTGACCATAGGGTGATAGGCCTATATATATACTGTATATAATTTTGTTGTTATCAAACACACACATTATATATATATACAGTATATATATATATATATATATATATATATATATATATATATATATATATATATATATATATATATATATATATATATATCAACAGGGTAACAATCTAAGCTTAAATTCATCTGAAATACGACGGAAATACTCATATAAATTCCAACTGTTATACACATTGCTATAGTGTATTCAACTTAACATGGCAGGCATCGGTAACACTGTCTTTTTATCCATGTCTATGGGCAAAATAAAGCTAAAACTGGTAGGTATGGTTGACTTACCTCGCCAAATGCTCTGTGGTCATTACAGGTCTATTAACTGGTCATCCTTATTGGAGTGGGTGGTTGGGTTGTTAGTCCACTGTGGGAGGGATGCTGATGGTCTGAAATAGTGGGGGTTGTGGGATTGTAATAGTTGTTGGTAGGGGTTTAGTAGGGATTGTAGTTGTGGGGGATTGTGGTAATTGTGGGGATGTGGTAGGAGTAAAGTTGCAACAGTAGTGGCGGAAAGTAGAAATATTAAGGGTTGGGGTTGTAATTGGTGTGGGATATAGAGGCAGTTGTGGGGGTGTGGTAGTTGTAAAGGTTATAATAGTGCTGGGGGTTGTTGTGGTAGTTGTTGTGGTAGTTTTTGTTGTAGTTGTTGTTGTGATAGTTGTTGTTGTTGTTGTTGTGATAGTTGTTGTGGTTGTTGTAGTTCCCTAGACTGACCGAGCAATCCCGTGGCTAGTAAACTGAAGACGGACCAGTTCTTCGACATGAGAGACCGTTCATTCTAGGTTGGGCAGAAATCGTAACCTCTAACCTCTCATAACTCAAAAAGGACTAGAGTAATCGAGCTAATATTTCTACCAAATAGGGAGACTTGGCTAGGGAATATGTGAATCAATTGACAGCTCATTTTCTCTAGCCCTTTTTGAGTTACATAGGTTAGAATATAGTAGTGGTTGTGGTGGTTTTAGGGAATCGTGATAGTTATCGTGAATAATTTTCGTGAAGTCGCGAGCCATGGCATAGTCAGTAGAGCGTCGGCGGATAAAGCCCGCACTGTCAAAATGTTATTGGTAGATGTCAAACCCGGGCAACTTGACCAAGCGATTCGTGACAAACGCCTAATATCGGGAATTTCGACGTCTGGCACAAACAAAAAGGTGATAGTTTGTCACCGTAACCACTCGGCCATGAGAGGATATAAGGAAAGCAACCTTGGTTCATATTTGAAGAACCAGGATAGTCTCGTGGAGGATAATGCCTTCCAACACGTGGTGAGCTTTTTTAGACTTCGACCTTGTGTGAGACAGTCGGCTCTCTGTAGACTCCCATTTTCTTATGCGTGTTTTGTTTATGTTCGTATGACTATTTTACACATTCACCCTCGCAAACTCGGCTAAGCGATACGAATCTAATCTTCCTGGTACTATTTTGAAACTTCTCTGAATGACAAATATCTAAACGTTGTCAATAAAGTGCTCCTCCTCATATGGTGTTTATATTCACACTATATATTACCGACAGGGCGCAAATATTAGCTGGCCGTGGGATAATTTCGGCAAAAACACGGTCAAAATAAGCGCGACTGAGAGCATGGGAATATTACCGCGGAAGGTTGCTTGAATTTAACCGGTTATTGTATTTGTTGCGATTCACCCCTTACGGGTTTCAGGCTAAAAGGAAGTTGGAGCCGTAAACATCGACAATTTTTTTTTTTTTTCCTATGTGATTGAGGGAGGCAAAATGCAGAACTGCCTATAGCGAGTGCCTCCCCCATAGTTGAAAGAGTGACAGGGCCAAAATCAAGCCAAAATGCCTGGACACACGGAGTTTGAAGCAATTTAAGTCATAGGAAGAGGGAAAGACTGATTCTGGGAGAGAGTTCCAGAGCTCAGCTGTTGAGTAGAAGAAAGTTTGAGAGTAACGTTTCACTCTTGGGTTGGAGAGTTGCACAGAGCCAAAATACCAGTGTTTAACCCCTTCTGTACCGGCGACGTCTATTTATTTATATGCTGGCTACTATTAGACGATGTTATCCAGTTTTAAAAGGTCCTCCAGCAATTACCAGGCTTCGAACTATTTAAAAGGTCCTCCAGCAATTACCAGGCTTCGAACTATTTAAAAGGTCCTCCAGCAATTACCAGGCTTCGAACTATTTAAAAGGTCCTCCAGCAATTACCAGGCTTCGAACTATTTAAAAGGTCCTCCAGCAATTACCAGGCTTCGAACTATTTAAAAGGTCCTCCAGCAATTACCAGGCTTCGAACTATTTAAAAGGTCCTCCAGCAATTACCAGGCTTCGAACTATTTAAAAGGTCATCCAGCAATTACCAGGCTTCGAACTATTTAAAAGGTCCTCCAGCAATTACCAGGCTTCGAACTATTTAAAAGGTCCTCCAGCAATTACCAGGCTTCGAACTATCTCACTTAAGGGGAGATCTCCACTTGAGGGATTGTTTTCTTGACCCCTTTCTCCCTCATGTTTAGCCCCATTGCTTTTGATATTATAAAACGTTTGCCCCATTAGTTTAGCGATTTTAAGAACTTTCACCCCATATTAAGACCTTTCGTGCAATTCAGGTGTCTATTTTATCCTGGCGAGCAATAGCGAGCCTGTAATTTAAGAGGAACCGGCCTTTGGCCGGGAAATTTTTCTACCGAAAAATGTACAAATTTATCTTGAAAGGGACTCGAGGGGGTGTAATTTTAAGGTTGATGGAGGTCTAGGGAACAAACTAAATACCTCCCCTTAAGTGATATAGTTGGAACTGAATAATATCGTCTAATAGTAGCCAGAATAAAGGTTAAAAGGACGTCACCGGTACTGAAGGGGTTAATCCATTCAGTACCGGTGACATCCCAGGTATTATATTCTGGCAAGGATTAGACGATTTTATTGAACTTAGCAAGGACGTCTACTCATTTTCCAGGCTTCAGACTATCCTAATTAAGGGGAGGTATTTAGTTTGTTCCCTACGTTTTCATCAAGCTTAAAATTACACCCCCTAGACCCCCTTTCAAGATAAATTTGTACATTTTTCCCGGAGGCCGGTTGCTCGCCAGGAAAAAATCGACACCTTAATGGCACGAAAGGTCTTAAAATTGACAGAAATGGGGCAAAATGTCTTAAAATGTCCAAACTACTAGGGCGAACGTCTTAAAATCTCAGAAGCAATAGGGCTAAACATGAGGGAGAAAGGGGTCCAGAAAAAAATCCCTCCAGTGGAAATTTCCTCTTAATCCTGTGAACTACCATATAATTAAATCCTTCCCAAGCTTCACAAAGTCGTCTTAATGTAGCTGGACTCAAATATGCAATGGATGTCGTCGGCACAGAACGGGTTAATAATAAAAAAAAAAAAAAAAAAATCAACATACATTTTACGCTGTTTCTATGTTTACGGCTCCAACTTCCATTTTGACTCTAACCCCCTTTCTGTACCGGCGGCGACGTTATTTTAATTGTATTGGAGGTATATTTAGACGATTTTGTGCAGTTTAAGAAGGATATGTGGTAGTAAGAGAGGTTAAGGGGAGGTATTTAGTTTGTTCCCTAGACCTCCATCAACCTTAAAATTACACCCCTTCGAGTCCCTTTCAAGATAAATTTGTACATTTTTCGGTAGAAAAATGTCCCGGCCAAAGGCCGGTTCCTCTTAAATTACAGGCTCGCTATCGCTCGCCAGGATAAAATAGACACCTGAATTGCACGAAAGGTCTTAATATGGGGTAAAAGTTCTTAAAATCGCGAAACTAATGGGGCAAACGTTTTATAATATCAAAAGCAATGGGGCTAAACATGAGGGAGAAAGGGGTCAAGAAAACAATCCCCTTAACCCTTTTTACTACCACGGATCCTTCTTCAACTGAACAACATTAGTATAAATAAAGCTAGAACGAAATTTAGAAGACTTCGCCGCCGGTACAGAATCGAGCAATATTTCGCGACGATTCGCACGTTCTGGGGCACGACCGTTACGTTCACTTATATGTTGATCGTTTTTGGGGGGGTTGAGGCCCCTTCCCTTCCTCCCTCCCTCCCTCCCCCCAGGACTTATTGGTATTAGGAAGGGTATACGGAAGTCAGAGGGGTACTTGAGACAGTCTTTATCCTTTTCATTCCCACAGATCCTTCCGTGGCCGAATAAAATCGTCTACAGATCCTTCCGAAGCCGAATAAAATCGTCTACAGATCCTTCCGTGGCCGAATAAAATCGTCTACAGATCCTTCCGTAGCCGAATAAAATCGTCTACAGATCCTTCCGTAGCCGAATAAAATCGTCTACAGATCCTTCCGAAGCCGAATAAAATCGTCTACAGATCCTTCCGAAGCCGAATAAAATCGTCTACAGATCCTTCCGTGGCCGAATAAAATCGTCTACAGATCCTTCCGAAGCCGAATAAAATCGTCTACAGATCCTTCCGTAGCCGAATAAAATCGTCTACAGATCCTTCCGAAGCCGAATAAAATCGTCAATTGATAGCCAGAATAAATCCTGCCAAAGCTCCTATTCTCTTATATTGCCAGTAGGGGCCCGAATAACAGCTATGCCGGTGGTACCCTGTTCCAAGGATGCCCACACTCTTCAACATTCACCCCTTGTGTACGGTCGCGCTAATAAGTCATGTCCCAGCTGTCATTACTTTAGGCTTGTTCTGTGCTGTATTAAGGGGAGGTATTTAGTTTGTTCCCTAGACCTCCATCAACCTTAAAATTACACCCCCTCGAGTCTCTTTCAAGATAAATTTGTACATTTTTCGGTAGAAAAAATTAATGTCCCGGCCAAAGGCCGGTTCCTCTTAAATTACAGGCTCGCTATCGCTCGGCAGGATAAAATAGACACCTGAATTGCACGAAAGGTCTTAATATGGGGTGAAAGTTCTTAAAATCGCTAAACTAATGGGGCAAACGTTTTATAATATCAAAAGCAATGGGGCTAAACATGAGGGAGAAAGGGGTCAAGAAAACAATCCCTCAAGTGGAGACCTCCCCTTAATGCCTGTCAGATGTTGAATAGGGTGGGTAAGTGTAGGAACATGTTTGTATATTTCACTCGATATGAAGAAATGAAGCTTAGATATTGCCGATACCAATTATTGATCAAAACATACTTGATGCCGAATCATCACTTATTAGCGCGACTGTACCGGCGACATCGTCTTAGATTTATTCTAGCTATATTTAGACGATTTCATGCAGCTTAAGGGGAGATCTCCACTTGAGGGATTTTTTTCTTGACCCCTTTCTCCCTCATGTTTAGCCCCATTGCTTTTGATATTATAAAATGTTTGCCCCATTAGTTTAGCGATTTTAAGAACTTTCACCCCATATTAAGACCTTTCGTGCCATTCAGGTGTCGATCTTATCCTGGCGAGCGATAGCGAGCCTGTAATTTAAGAGGAACCGGCCTTTGGCCGGGACATTTTTCTACCGAAAAATGTACACATTTATCTTGAAAGGGGGTCAAGGGGGTGACATTTTTAGATTGCTGGAGGAGTAGGAAACAAACTAAAAACCTCCCCTTAAGAAGTATCGGTGGTAGTAAAATGGGTTAAGTGAGATAGTTCGAAGCCTGTTAATTCCTGGACACCTTTTTAAAAATGAATAAAATCTTCTAAACGTAGCCAGAATAAAGTCAAAAGGACCGCGCCTGTACAGAAGGGGTTAACCTCTATAAGTTTTACAGCCCATTTGCTCCAGCCCTTTTTTGAGTTACAGAGGTTAGGCTTCACGATTTCTGGCCTACCTACTTGGAAAAGGGTATAGCCGTAGGTCAGGTCAGGTGAAGGTATTGAGGGATAAGCCTTTACAACGGCACCTCGTAGCTACTTTCTACTTTTCCTATGTTCTGAAGAGTGTTAAGAGAGGGGAGAGTGGGTGTTGCAAAGAGAGGAAGCTGTTGGAGTGGCTTTGTTATGTTTGTTATTAGTCTGATTCCATCGTCGAGGTGTTCTCCAACTGGGTGTGAACATGTGAAACAAGCTAGAACGTACTACCACACCCACTTGGCTGGGATCGAACCCAGGTCAAACAAATTCACACGACAATTTCGGCAAAAAAGTAGTCAATTTAACCCCTTCTGTACTGGTGCCGTCGTTTTAACTTGATTCTGGCTACTATTAGACGATTGTATTCAGTTTAAAAAGGGCCTCCAGCAATTAACAGGCTTCGAACTATCTCACTTAAACCCTTTGTACTACCACAGATCCTTCCTAAGCCGCACAAACATCGTCTAAATATGGCATGAACTAAATACAATCGACGTCGCCGGTACAGATGGGGTAAATTAAAAGTGTACGGTACCGGCTGCGAACGAAAGCGCGCGAAAAATTCCCCGGGAAAGGTTGCTAGATTTTGACCCTTTAAAGATTAGGACGCGTTTTGGGGAAAGGTTGCTAGATTTTGACCCTTTAAAGATTAGGACGCGTTTTGACAGTATATTCCGGCTATCATTAGACGATTGTATATAGTTTCGGAAGGGTCTGTGGGAATGAAAAGGGGTACAGACTGGCATTAGACGATTGTATATAGTTTCGGAAGGGTCTGTGGGAATGAAAAGGGGTACAGACTGGCATTAGACGATTGTATACAGTTTCGGAAGGGTCTGTGGGAACGAAAAGGGGTACAGACTGGCATTAGACGATTGTATATAGTTTCGGAAGGGTCTGTGGGAACGAAAAGGGGTACAGACTGGCATTAGACGATTTTATAGTTTCGGAAGGGTCTGTCGGAATGAAAAGGGGTACAGACTGGCATTAGACGATTGTATACAGTTTCGGAAGGGTCTGTGGGAACGAAAAGGGGTACAGACTGGCATTAGACGATTGTATATAGTTTCGGAAGGGTCTGTGGGAACGAAAAGGGGTACAGACTGGCATTAGACAATTTTATAGTTTCGGAAGGGTCTGTGGGAATGAAAAGGGGGTAAAGAATATCTCGATCAACCCTCTGAGCATCCACATACCCTTCCTAAGCTGAATATAATCGTCTAATAACAGCCCGAATAAACTGTCAACACGCGTCCTAATCTTAAAAGGATAAACCCCTTCTGTACCGGCGACGTCTTTTTTATTTTATACTAGCCACATTTAGACGATTTTGTGCAGTTTAAGTTTAACTGTGGTAGTAAAATGGGTTAAGTGAGAAAGTTCGAAGCCTGTTAATTACTGGAGGCTCTTTTTAAACTGAATCTAATCGTCTAATAGTAGCCAGAGTAATGTTAAAAAGACGTCGACTGTGCAGAAGAGGTTAAGGGGAGATTGGTCGTTTTTCTGGTCACCTTTCTCCTTCGTCTTAAGCCCCATTTGTTTTGAGATTACAAGACGTTCGGTCCATTAGTTTGGCGATTTTAACACCTTTCGTCCCATTTCGTTGTCATTTTTAAAACCTTTCGTCCCATTAAATGTCAATTGTTTTCCTCGCGAGCGACAGCGAGCCTGAAATTGTAAGAGGAACAGGCCTTCGGCGGAAACCGAAAAATTTACAAATTTATTTTGAAGGGGGGTCTAGGGGGTGTTTTTCTAAGCTTGATGGAGATCTAGCGAGGAAACTAAAAAATACAGGAATAAATTAATAGACCGGCCCTCCCCTCTTCAACAAGTAGGGGTTGTGGTAGCGACGGTGATGGTGGTGGTAGTTGTGATAGTAGTAGTGGTGGTTGTGGTAGTTATATGATACCCCAAAACACACTAGTTACAGGAAAGTGGATGGTAGGATAGTTGTGGACTTGTGGTAGTAGTAGTGGTGATAGTAGTAGTAGTGGTGGTGGTAGTAGTAGTAGTAGTAGTAGTAGTGGTAGTAATAGTAGTAGTGATGATAGTTGTGGTAGTAGTAGCCTAGTCGTGTTGGTAGTAGAAATAGTCGTAATATTAGTGGTAATAGTTCAGTGGTTTATGCAAAAGTAGGAATATTTAATACTGAGACAAATCATCGGCAGTTGCAACATCGGTAGTTTGTCTCAATAGTTGCAAAGAAACTAGCAAACAACGATATTAAAGAACTATTTCAAATCACAAATAGGATAGTTAAAATGGTGTTAGTTGTGGATATTTAAGGGTGTAGTTAATAGTTTATGCTAATTATTCAATAGGGTAATCATCGAACATGTAGAATTATTGATCAATTTATGAGTTAGAACAATATATTTAGATGTACGAGATTTCCAATGCTAATAAATGGTAAACTAGCACAATTTAGTTATTTCTGGAATTTGTACAACGAAATGCAGTCGGCAAATACTAATACTTTACATAGTTTAGTTAGATAATGTCCTCTTATTCCTACTTGGTCTATAAATTCTACCTAATGTGGTATAGAATGGGGGGATGGGGTGCGTGGAAGAGAGAGAGAGAGACAGAGGGAGGAGAGACACACCCTCACTCAACGATGCTGAGAGACACACTGAGGCGGATTACTCCTCCCTCCCTCCTCCCACTTAGCTTGGGTTGCCATTGCTCGCTGCAACTCCACATTTCTACCAATAAAACATTCCCAATTTTAGCCATGTATTCCTCAATGAAATAAGCCCAAACTCTAGGAAATATATCTGATATTAATATAGTTTGTATATTTATGTTTATACTTATTCATAGTGCGTTTGTTAGGATAGGAAACAATCAATTAGTTGCTTTGTTTGCTAAGCATTGCTACCTGAGTATTGCCACGTGGTGCGCAATGTTTTTTGCGCAGACAAGCTCACCTGTTGATGTTTTGCCTCCTCCTTCTCCTCCGCCCCCTCCCCCATCTCCTCCACCGCCCCTCCCTTCTCTCTCCATTGATATTTGTTTAATTTCCCATTACATTTTCCGCCAGAAAAGTGTTTGTTTAATTAATAAAAAAAGGGGGGGGGGAGAGAATCTGGAACCCTTTCTCCCTCGTGGTTAGCCCCATTAGTTTGACGATCTTAAGACATTCGGCCCATTAGTTCAGACTAATTGTTTTCTGTACTCTATAAAAACTTTCCTTGTGGGCATTCCTTGACCCATAAGGTTACACTTCATCTTATTTTCCGGTACGGCTTTTTAGCCTGAGGAAGCGGAGGGTGGGGAAAGAGCCTTCTACTTTACTGTCCTATTCTTCTACTATAAACTTTCCCTGGCTAGTAGTATTAAGGCCGGACCACCTAGTAGGGATCGCAAGGTCTGTGTGGTCTGAGTATCTGTGTAACTCTGTATAACTCTATCTATATATCTATATATTTACCAATCCATCTATTTTGCATTCTCTCTCACCCTCCCTCTCTCTCTCACACACACACACACACACTCTCTCTCTCTATCAATCTATTTTTCAATCGTTCTCACCCTCCCTCTCATACTCACACACACACACTCTCTCTCTCTCTCTCTCTCACACATTCACCACAATAATAACTTTCTTTACCCCCCCCCCCTATCTTTATTAGAGCTATCTCACATGTTGACCTCACACACACAAGCCCAGGAGAGATATACCGGTGCTAATTATGTCAGTCTTTTATATATAGCTTATTAACTTTGAAGGAGGTAATACTCGGTTTTTCTGGACCTCCTTCTCCCTCATGATTAGCATATTCGTTTTGAGATTTTAAAACGTTCGTTCTATTAGTTTGATGATTTTGAGACCTTTCGCCCCATTTATTTGTCAATATCAAGACCTTTCGTGCCATTTAGGTGTCGAGTTTTTTCCTGGCGAGCGATAGCAAGCCTCTAATTTTACAAGGAACCGGCCGAAAACTACCGAAAAATGTACAGATTTATCTTGAAAGGGAGTCTAGGGGGTGTTTTTCTAAGCTCGATGGAGGTCTAGCGAGGAAACTCAAAAATAAATAAATAAATGAATCTATAGACCAAAAACCAAGCCCTACCCCCTTAAGAATCTTTTATATATTAGCTTATTAACTGTATTATCTTTACCGTAAGTTTTAACAGCTGGGGTGGAAAAGATGGGGGTGTTTGTGTGGTGGTGAGAGAGGGAGAGAAGGGGGGAGAGAGTGAAAGAGGGAGAGAGAGAGTGAGAGTGAAAGAGGGAGGGAGACAGAGAGAGAGAGAGAGAGAATGTGTGAGTGAAAATGAGTGAGTCAGTATGTCAGTAAGATATAGATAGATATATAGATAGACAGAGAGAAAACAAAAATAAGATAGAGATAGATAGATGGATAGATAGGGAGAGAGAGAGAGAATTGACATGGATTTACAAAGATACACTATCCACACCGACCTTTCGATACAAACGAGGTGATTAGGACTGAATTCTAGTAAAGTAAAAATAGAAAAACCATGAAAAAAAAGTAGAAAAAGGGATAATAAAGCAGAAGAGAGAGAGAGAGTGAGTAAGAGTAAGAGTAAGATATAGATAGATAGATAGATATAGACTAAGATAGAGATAGAGGGAGAGAGTATGTGTGTGTGTGTGTGTCGCTCTTGTAAAACACGTAACCTTAATTAGATTTGCCGGTAATAATTATGTATTTTTAATTCTTGCTTCTCTCTCTCTCTCTCTCTCTCTCTCTCTCTCTCTCTCTCTCTCTCGTTATTACTATGTTTATTATTATTATTATTATTATTATTATTATTATTAATGGTATATCTATATTTCTATAATTGTTCATATACAGTAGACACGTAAGTTTAATAAATATATTATTTTCATCACACACCCACACAAAGTCACTCACTCTCACTCTCTCTCTCTCTGGTGGTGGGTGGGGAGAGAGCCTTGTGCTTTGCTATCCTTACCTTCCACTTAGTAGCAAATTTTGTTAGAATTAAGTCCGGACTGTCTAGTAGAGGCCGCAAGGTATGTGCAGGCTGTGTATATATTTAACTCTATGTAACTCTCTCTCTCTCTCCCTCTGCCTCTGCCTCTCTCTCTCTGCCTCTGCCTCTCTCTCACTTACTCACACTCACTCACTCACTCACACACACTCTCTCTCTCTCTCTCTCTCTCTCCATAAATCAGAATTCAGCCACCATATCTCGAAAACTTGTTCATAATCTAGAAGAGAGAAAGACAAAGAAACGCCCCCCTCCCCCCAACAGAAATGTCTCCAACACTTCATTAAAATTCTGGAAGACAAAAAAAGTATATAAAAAGTTTTCCAAAATTTCGTGATGGTTCGGCCGTGTTTTGGGTTTTGTATAAGAATGAGTTTTTGTTTCTACGTTTTTTTTTTTTTTTTTTTGTGAATGGTTTTATTTTTCGGTTGGCCTTTTAGCTTGTGTGTGTGTGTGTGTGTGTGTGTGTGTGTGTGTGTGTGTGTGTGTGTGGTCTGTGTGTGTAAGTGTGGTCTGTGTGTGTAAGTGTGGTGTGTAAGTGTGGTGTGTGTGTGTGTGTATGTGTGGTGTGTGTGTGTGGGTTTTTTGTTCTATGTGGGTGAGGGAGACAAAAGGGAGAACTGCCTGTGACGAGTGCCTCCCCCAGAGTTGAAAGAGTGACAGGGCCAAAATCAAGGAATGTTAGAGTCAAAATATGCGTGCGTGTGTGTGAC